>VOPJ01010722.1:0-12405 GCA_014673585.1 Semibalanus balanoides
GGTTTTGTTCTATAGTTCGACTGACTGTCAGTACAAACGGTAATCTACACCCCTCAAAAAGAGAAACATTGTTTAATTACTGCAATAATACAGTGTGAAATAATGGTGCTCGGCCTACATTTTGACAGTCTTAGCGACCCAAAGTTGGTAAATCATAGTGATGTAGTGCTTATGTTTGAGTAGTAGTGTTTTAGTGAAACATGTAACAAAATGCGAACATAAATGTGTAACAATCTAAGAACTGAACAGTGCGTATGGCAGTTAATACGAGCACCGTCATGTTTTAGGCGCTCCAAGCGCTTTTTGGTATATATTCTCGTAAATGCGTGTCGTATTTTCGTAGAAATTTACTGCTTACTGTTAACTGTTTACCAAACAACAAACAATGTTTCCAAATTCCAGCGGAGGCCACGGTGGTGGATACAGTGGATACGGAGGTGGATACGGCAAGTTTGTCGGAGGTCACGCCAAGGTCTACGCCCAAGCTCATGGATCTGGCGGATACGGACACGGTGGCATTGGTTATGGCGGTGGGACACGGGGGATATGGCGTGGGACACGGTGCGACATGCGTGGTGAGAACGGTGGATATGGCGGTGGATATTCCTACGATACAGTGCTGATTTGGACATGGACATGGGTGCTACGGAACATATGATTTTTTTTGACATATTAAAATGAACCATGATGGTATGCCCTGATAATATGTGCGTGATATGCATGATCAATAAATGCAAACTATTTCAATCCTGGATTTAGTGTGCGGTTGTTCCAACTAATACAACAACTGTTGAGAACCCCCATGAGCCTGTATATCGGATGAGGGTAACAAACAGTACAACAAACGCGATACAGTCGAGCAGCCGATGACCACAAGGCCAATACGGTTTTAAAAGAAGAAATACGAATTTGAGTTAGCTAACTCACGATAATGACAACGTTTTTGGTAATATTTTGTAAAAAATACAAGACTCATTTCATCCAAACTAGATATACACTTTTCAATAACTAACAGAACGCTTTTATCTTGAACGAAGAAAGAAAGCAAGAAATCCAACGACCAGTGTTCCCAGTCTCTTGTCTATGATTGCAGTCTTCCCAGTTTCCCCCATTTGTGGTGTTGCGTTTCCGGTGTTGTGTTACCCAATGCAGTGTTCCTGTATTATAACTCAAACCGTAAGGAGACAGGAAGGGAGTCATTACTAGCCCCACTGCCCACCAAATCACTTATCATTGCAGGCATGACAGTGTTCAGGCTTAAGCGCCCTAACAGGCCTAAATAGTAAATACCCCCGAGGCATGGCGAAGGTGGCACCAAGCACACGCACGGTGTGGGTTAATACAAACATTAGTGATTGCATGCTTGTTCTGTTTATCAACATTTTCGTTTTATTTTTGTTGTACCATTTTCGATTTAGAAGTGGTGAATGCTTGTGAAATATTTGTGTTGTCAGTTGATTAATAATTTATTGCGTTTGTTATGGAATTATTTGTAACAAAAACTGATCTTTTGTGAAAATAGGCCCTCATCATCATCATCAATTCATCATCATTTATTTCTTAGGACTTCCACATTCATGGCTCAATTTGCCAGTCTAGCGTCATTACAAAAACATCTCAGACAGCGAGCCCTCGCCACTCACCCGCCTACACAAAACATGGCCACATATACCTAACATACACGCACCAAGGATGAAAAAGCTGTTAAAGGCTCATAAAAACCTAATCTAAAAAGACGGCATACAGTACTCAATCACGCCGCTGTTCGGTCAAAATCCTAGTTTCTCGCACACTTCCGGCATCCCGCTGCTGTGCGAGGTATCTCTAATCGAACCCTGAGCAGGAGCAAATCCACTGCTTGGTTGCACGGTAGCTAAAGAACGTTTCGCGTGCTCGGTACGAACCCCGGGTAACTGCAACGCGCCTGCCTGCCCACAGCTCGTGTATCCCTTCCAGAAATCTCCCCGCGATATACAAGACTCTCGCACAGGCCTGACTGGTGCATGGGGCAGCTTCAAACCAGGTAGTGCACCCTCTTCGACAAAGGCTCACATTCGTCGATAAGCTGGTGACACTTGGCCATTTTAACTCGTTTAACAGCGGTGTCACATGTGTCATATTCTTACGAACACCAAATACAAACCTCGTGCGCGAATGGTTAATCACGTTTGAACGCGACGCCGCTGTGTTCTTGCTCACATCCAGCCCAAGCAGTTAAACAGTATGACAAGTGTGGGAAACAAGCATCTCGACAATCAATTTCTTAGCTCCTTTTGGCAGCGTTTTGAAAAAGTTGACAACCCCCCAAGAGTGCATAGCTGCTGACCGTATTACACTGGATAACGTTGGGAGCATTCAAAACTGCACCAATCTGTCTACGATCACCCCTAAACTCATATAATCGTTTAGCAGTTAGGGCGTTTATTTTGTGGGCCCGATAGCTCCTCAAACTGAACTTCGAAATTTATAGAGCACGCCTCTGTCATGCTTTATCAATTCAATATCAGTTGTTGACAGGATTTGATCTTTAAGGCTATTTCAATGAACCAGCTGCTTGAGCCTTTTCCATTGTAGATTGAACCTGAGTTTGGAGCTGCAAAAGTTGTCCGGGTGGGGTCTCTGTGAAGAAATTGAAACGTCGTCGCGTACATACATTTCGCCGACCAAAGTAATATGCCTTAAGTCATTGGTAATATAAATAGTTAAAATAAAAGTTGTGCGCCCAGTAATTGACCGCCGTGTACCCCTCCCAAGATGAGTGATCGGAATTGTCTTTTGCCCCTGCCTCCGACCTTTATACCCGTCCGCTCAACCAATCCTCGAACCAATGACCCTCTATGCCATACCAGCCTAGCTTACTTAACATACGTAAATTGTGCAAATTGTGTACTGCACAATCATGTTCGTTAGCAGTAAGTTCTATGATTTCCTTTCATAGAGGCTCCTAATGGACATCAGCGTGATTTGCGACTAAAAGCGACTAGTGTCAGCTTTAACAAGAAACGAGGTAGTTATTGTACAAAAAGCACGTCTACTTAATATTACGGAACACATGGAGCGCAGAGCTAGACGAAGTTAACTGGACTTAAATAGCAAAACTAATGACAATTGAACCAGTAACAACTGAACCAGTGACAACTGAATCAGTGACAGCTGCACCGGTGATAACTGGCCCAGTGAAAACTGAACCAGGGACAACTGAACCACGGACAACTAAACAAGGACTACTGAACCAGTGATAGCTCAACCACGACAACTGAGCCAGTGCTATCTGAACTAGTGGCGTGTGAACCAGTGACAACTGAACCAGTGACAAGTCTACCGGGGAAACGTAACTAGAGACAACCGAAACAGGACAACTGAACCAGGGCCAACTGAACCAGACAACTGCAGCAGGTACAACTGAGCCAGTGACAACTGAAATAGTGAGTGACTGAACCTCCACTGTGAATAAACAGTGACTGAATCGCCACTGAAGTCGTTGGCGGTCTGACTGGAGTCTGTTGATGTTTGATTCGGTGTTGATGTGACTGCTGACTTAACCCGCGAGTTACTGGGGGGCTATTTATAGCCCCTCCTCAGTTATTCTGCAATATCTCCTAAACCAACGTATGTATCGTGACCAACGTTCAGTAACCTGTGTCCGCAGATCAATTTGACACATGTTGCCTGAAGGAAAAAAGATGAGGGCTCATGATAGGCCACCGAAATGACGTCAGAGTCACTTCATGTTCGTGCGGTTTTTGTTGAAAAATGAGGCGTGGTGCGGAACTCTGCCAAATGTAACAGTTTTAAGGATAAACTCAATCGTCAAAACACCAAACGACAGGTTAATAGACTGGGCTGTCAGACTGCTTTTCTCGGATTTTTGAACAAAATTGAAATTCAAATTTTTGAGAAATTCCAAAGGCATTTTTTTTTGAAAATTTTCAAAACAAAATGAATAAAAAGGGAATATATGTGTAATTTGCATTGATCCTCAATGAATGTGTGTAAGAAGGTTGAAGTCAATATCTTCAAAAATGACTGAGTGACAGCCTTTCAAAGACAAAATTAGACCACCTTTAGGGGAGAACGGGGCACGTTCTGCCACGGGGCACATACTGTCAGCGGGGTTTCCTCGTGAACTATCCACCGCAGGTATATTGATGTTTCGTAACATATGTTCCTTTGTGCTTGCACTGGCCCGGTACTATCAAAGCAAACAACATGTCTGGACCAGAGTTGCGATCCAATGTGGAATAGTTTGTTTTTCAACAGGAAATCCAAACTTTTTATAAGTGAACTAAATTTTGGTTTGTGCCATCATATAATTGTATGGTTTCTTTGAATGTGTCATAGCTTATAGGAATGTCGAGAACATTGTTGTGGCTTGAGCGTTATTCTGCCCATTCTCCCAAGTTCCAGTAAAAAACGAAAAAGTGACTTGTGTCGAGTGGGGCAGGGGTTCTGTCAGCCATCTGGGGCAGGTCTGTCACTGAATCTGTTCATTGATTCCTAGTCGTATCGCTTTATAAACGACCATAAAAAGTTTGCCTGTTGTTTACAGATATGGTACACCACTACAAGCGTAAAACGAACGGGGTTGGTGCCGATGCAGTTCACCGAGTGGCCAGAATCTACGTTTAACCTGCGGGGCAGATTCTGCATCCCCAGATATCTCGAAGAACGCTAGCCGATTTCCTCGATGCCCGCGAATACCCATTCGATTTGTCATGACACAATATTTCTTTTTGTACACCAAAATAGCTTTTTGTTTTAAAAATGGTGGGCGGCAAGGGGCAACACCATCGATAAAATTTGAGATGTTTTTGAGAAGGTTATTCCTGTAAGCCATGTCAATCGACAGATTTTATGGCAAAAGCGTTTTTGAGCTTCTAATGTCAGTTCTTTAATGGATGAAAGGGAAAGAATCAAAATGGAAAATCATGGCGTACTAGGGAACTCTGATTTCATGCATGGAGAACCAAAGAAAAATCGCAAAAAATGCAGTGTTGGGTCGTATTATAGCCGTTCATTTTCTACACAGATTTTGATGGTGGCGATGAATGAATTCCTCTCTCCCCTGCAGGGGCACCCACAAATGACCGTTCGGTGATAACAGGAAAGTGCCCAATCAATAAAGAATGTGCCCCCATAGGTGACAGAACGTGCCCGTAATTATTGGGCAGGTTCTGTCAAATGAGTCATCCGCAACAATATGCGACACTTGGTGCCGCACACAACTGCGATACCACTTGAACTCCTATAAACGATTTGAAGCCTATCATGGTATGCAGACAGTATTGGAAAGTATCAATCCCAACTCTGAAAAGTGTTGCCCGCCAGGGCCAATTAGCAAAAAAGTGACAGAACGTCACGGTCTCCCTACTGTCCTTATAACAATAAGCAAAAGTGCGTTTCCGTGTTTTGGCTTTTTGCTTCTCAATTTGTATGTTAATTTATACCATGTTGCGTAAGTCATTTTTCGCGTTCTCTAATCGATAAACGAACCCATAATAACATGTGTTACAACTCCCTAATGACGTAATCTTCAGTTTGACCTCGTGACCTCGGAGACCAATGACCTGACCCAGTTCAAAATTACCTTATAATGGTAATTAGAAGGTTAATACACGTGTTTTTACTCGATGTGACCATACTTATTATGCGTTAAAACCAATGAATTTTGAAAGCGGATAATGCCGCACCAACCGGACTTATGGCTACGGGTCAACACTTAAATTGTATTTACTTGACGCTTGTGACGTCATCGGTGCTACACGAACTAGAAGTTGCTCGACCAAACCTGTTTTTGGTCGAATAAACGGCGGGGGGGGGCTTATCAATGCCGTTGAATTTTCAGATTCGGTCAAGGTAGTTCGGAGAATTCAAGGGGGCTATAAAATAGCTCCCCACCCCCAGTAACTCGCGTTATGAAATATACCCAGTAACGCGCGGGTAAGTCGGTGGCGGGTTTGTGTATGAGTGTTGACGGAGTCTTTAGGGCCTGTGTGACTAAGAGTCGGTTCCGCTAACTCGGCTCATTTTGTAATCGGGCTGTCTGTTGGTCTTGTTGTCTCCTGGATTCAGTAAAGCATCTGCTGTCGTGTTTCTCGGTTAGTCAATACTGTGTTATTCGCTTTTTCCACCTGGGTATGAGCTGTGCGCACTGTTCTTTGTGTGGTCACTCGAGCTCGGATATGCCACTGTGTATCATGATAGACTGGCGTCAGTTGTCCTAGTTCATCTATCACTGGTTCAGTAGTCCTGGTTTAGTTGTCCCTGGTTCAGTTTTCACTGGGCCAGTTGTCACCGGTGCAGTTGTCACTGATTCAGTTGTCACTCGTTCAATTGTCACTAGTTTTGCTAATTAAGTCCAGGAAACTTTGTCTAGCTCTGCGCTCCAAGTGTTCCGTAAGATCAGGTAGACGTGCTTTGTTTACAATAACTACCTTGTTTTTTAGGTGAACGTTTCTCAAGCGTGCATGAGTCATTGGGTCATGGCCGTAGGTACTAGGTAGGTACTCAGATGTGCACTATATACATTAATCGTATTGATGAGAATTAAGCGTGGTATTGATGATTCTGTTGTTTCAAGCAAGTAAGATCCACAAGGCTTGAACCCTACAGCATGGGCGCCGCCCCGAACCAATAGTTTGAGGGGAGGGGGGACGTTGTAATTCTGAATTTGATTCTTTCCAAGCAACGCCCATATAGCTAATGTTAAAACCCGAAAATTGTAGGGGAACGCAGCCCTGTTTGCCACAAATGGGGGGATGCTTTTCCAACATCTCCCCCTCCTCCCCTGTTTTCGACGCCCATGCGCTACAGTGCAGAGGGAAAAGCCACGGGTGCTAAGGGTAGAAAACTAAGGGTGCAGCTACGGTCGCCCAGACGAGGCGGCGCGCGAACTCTAGCCCACCGCCACGCTGCAGAGCGGCGGCGTGTTACCTTCAGCGACACGCCGTGCTTGGCTGAGGAGGTTAGAACTATTAGCAAGACCTTTCACGAGAATTTTATGTGTGGCTGACGGTACAAATATCTAAGGAATCTAATATTAGGCACCAGCCTCAATTTTAAAATCAGTGACTAACTTGTTTGGAAAAAGCCAAATTTTTTAAAATTGTGAAGCTATCAAATATGTCAAATAAATTTTCGGTCGATTTTTGTTATACGGGAAGATCTAATGCATATTTAAGAAAGGCTGTAGTTCAATCTCTACCGTTCTCCCCTTTTTAGGTTGTTGATCTGTGATGAATAGTTTTTAAGATATAAAACCAGTAAAAAAAAAACTCAAAAGTCGAAAAACAGCAATCACCCATAACTCCTAAACCGTAGCTCAAAACACTCTATATCTCACAGAATCGTGTTCAGGGCTATATAAAAAACTATCCAAGTTTTCGTTGAAATTTGAGGGGGTCGGGTAACACCGTTCGGGTGAGTTGGCACCCATATATATCTGCTTGGATTTTGGAGATCGAGTGGACGGCTGAAAAGTTGATGTGGCACCGCAACACCAAATCCAAAGCTGGTGTGACAGCTGCCACCCCTGCAATACCACTTCCGACGCCTATGCAGGCAAGGGTGTGGTTTGAAGTCACAGTTGACTGGAGAAAAAAAAAACTTTTGTTAGTTCACGCATGACCTCTGTCGCCCGGCGGCACCGGTCAAGTCACGACCAGACCCGGCCCTGAGGGTGTTCACCAGCTGTATATACTATAGCCAGCCTGAAAGTCCACTTAGAGGCCAGTCCAGCAAACAGGCACCTACTTCTATCAGAGCCGATAGATCTAAGGGTGGAGACAGGGTAGCAATGAAAGACTCCAAGGATTTTGCTGACCGGTATATGTCATAGTTTTGGGTTGATCTGGTACAATCAATGAGTAAAGCGGGCTTCAAGCAACGTTCTTGTTTTGAATTGAAATAGCACGAGTCATTAATCAGAAGGTTGAAGCAAATTTATTTACACCAACTTCTTGGCTCTGAGTTCGTTTGGTAAATCCCTGTTCCAACCAAAGTTGGCCACCCTGTTTCAGTTTGCCCGTTCTCCGCGCTTGCTGGTGGCGCCCGCTCGCGGCTGCCAGCTGGCTATGGAAAATGCTAAGAAGCCACACCCAGCGTACAGCAGTAAGTGATGTTATGTGTTTCTTAAGTGATTTTAATTTGTAACTTTATTATTACAATTAGACTGTTAAAATAATGTCAACTTATATAATTAAGCACAACCAATAGCATGCTAACATAATCCCAGAATGTAAGTAATATTTGTTTTGATATTTAGTCATTTCAATATGACAGAGCAATGACCAAAGACATAAAACGACAATGTTTTGAATGTTTGATGCATTTTCGCATGTTGGCATGTAAACGAAAAAACACATGTTTGTAAAACAAATATTAAGGCACATATTTTTTTTTGCCAGTTTTGCTGTGCATTATATTTTAACATCTGCCTCACTTTTCCTTTAGGTACAACGCCTGGGGTTGGGCCAGTAAATAGTGGAGTTGATCAGGTTCATCCGACCTATGTGTAGTTAATGTTATTATTCTTTTATGTAAAGGATTTGTCTTTTAATTGTTACACAGATATTCCTTACCCCAGCCTTAAGTTTATTTCGGGATGCTTTTGAATTTGTATTTCGAATTGCGATAACGAACGAACTCAATGACTGTTTTTGTATTCTCAACCGTACTTGTAACGTGGTTATTGGCTGATGAAGAAAGCCGTACTGTGCTTTTCGAAAGCTCCCGAAAAATAAACTTTAAAGCTGGTGTAAAGATATCTGTGTCAAACAATTGAATCCATGTCCCAGCTAAACAACAACATCTATAACCAAATAGATTTGGTCTTTTAGTTCGACGTGAGTGTTTAGTACAAACAGTGGTTCTAGTTCCGGGCCACCAAAAAAACAAAACATTCTGTATAACCCACAATTAAAGTGATAATAGTGGTGCTCGGCCCTACATTGTGACGGTATTAACGACACAAAGTTCGGTAGATCATAGTGATGTAGTGGTCCTTATGTTGGAGTATTAGTGTTTTAGTGAAACTGTAAACAAAATGCGAACATCCACATGTGTACGCAATGTATAATACTGAACGTGCGTAATGGCTGGCTATTCGAGCGCGGTCTGGTGTTTGAAGTGGCTCTCAAGAGCTTACGCCAATTTGGTTATAGGTATATATATTCGCAAATAGCGTGACGTAATTTTCGTTACGGAATTTTGCTGGCTACTGGTAAACTGTTAAGCAAACAACACACTATGTTTGCCAATTTCCAGCGGCAGGCCACGGCGAGGATACGGTGGATACGGAGGTGAATACGGCAAAGTTTTTGTCGAGGTCACGCCAAGAATCTACCGCTCAAGCTCATGGATCTGGCGGAATACGGACACCGGCGGATATGGCGGTGGTCACCGGTGGAACATTTGGCGAGTGGACATGGGTGGATATGGTAGTGGACATGGTGGATATGGCGGTGATATATCCTATTGCGATAAGTGCTGTATGTTGTGTGCAGTGGACATGGTGGGCTACGGAACATGGGTGAGTTGTTTCGCACTGGATTAATTGAACCATGATGGCTTGTCCCTGTTACCTAATATGTATCCTGTGATAAAAGTGGCATGATCAATAAATGCAAAATAAATTGTCAATCCTGGTTTGAAGTGTGCTAGTTCCAAACTAAATAAACACTTGTTGAGACCCCAATGGGCAAGCCTGTCATATCGGATGAGAGTAACAGGAACAGTCACCCACAAACACAATACAGTCAAGCAGGCCGATCACCACAAAGCCCCATACGATTTCAAAAGAAGAAATCGCGAATCTTTAGTTAGCTAAGTCAGACAATGACATAATTTTTGGTAGTCTCTTTGCCAAATACAATATGCATTCTCATCTCATACTAGAATCAACACTAATTTTTTCATGAACGTCAGAAGGTGATTATTCATGTTTTGAACGACCAGAAAGGAAAGCGAGAATAACCAACGACTAGTGTTAGCCTCTTGTGTATGATTGCAGTCTTCCCAGTTTTACCCATTTGTGGCGTTGCGTTTCTGGTGTTGCGTTACTAAATGCAGTTTTCGTATTTTCCATACTTGTCGTGTTGCGTTTCTGGTGTTGTTTTACCAAATGCAGTATCCACATTTCCAAACACTTGTGTTGTTGTGTTTCCGGTGAGTGTTGCCAAATGCAGTCTCCCCATTTTTCCTCACTTGTGGTGTTGCGTTTCCGTTGTTCGTGTTCATGTTCATGTATGTCTTATTCGTCCGTGCGAACACAGCTTTTTCAGGAAAGATCAGTCAGACAAAGCACAATGTAAGACAAGAATCATAGCTGTAAACGCAGACAAATAATGAAAGAAAAAAGAAAAAAGAACAGTATAATCAGGCAAGTGCCCAAACACCGTTGCACACGCATACAAAACGCTGAAATACAAAACACATAAACGTCGAATTCAAAATATATACATACCTACTCAGTTTGCGCTGCAACTTACACGGCCCGTCGACGGCGTGCCGAATTTTCTGATTTTTTTGACATTGTCGCATTGTGTTGCCGCGCAGGGGCAGACTGTTGCACCTCTCGGGCGGTTAACGGTTTAGTCAGTGCCTTGACAAATGCAGTCTTCCCATTTTCCTTTACTTGTGGTGCTGCGTTTTATGGTGCTGTGTACTAAATGCAGCAGTCCTCCCTCTCCCGCGTGTCCCGCAAACTTCAGCTTTACGTTAAACCAGGCTGTTTAAGTGAACACAGTGCCATTCCTTAAAGCGAGATAGGTAAATCAACAATACGTCACAAATATAGCCAATACCAAGGGGTACAAATTTGAAGTCTTGGATTTCATCAAATTGTATATTTTGACCCTAACAATTAAAAAAAAAATGTGAAAATGCCCTCAAAATCAACATTTTAAATATTAAAAAAGGAACATATGTAAGACATCCACATATGTGAAACATCTAAACCAAGTTTTAAAGCAATTTCTGTATTTTTTATCACTGATTGCTCACGAGGTATGAGTAACTCATGACATCATTTTTTGTTACGTTTTTTTGCATTTTTGGACCAGATACAGAAAAATAAATGGCACCACTGAATTTATTGACAAAACGTATTGTGAAACATGCATTTTGTATTGATATCTATTCATTTAAATTTTGACCTTTTTGACCTGACATTGACCTTATAACGGGTCAGGTGTGCAAATGACTTAAAAACGAATTGTATGCGTTAGAAAACCCATTCAAAATGTGTTGCATGAGTTCAGACATGGGTCGAGGCTAAACAATAGGATCCAAGATCCACAGGAGCCTACGACAAAAGGGTCCTGCAAGATCCGAGATTCACAGAATCCCACGACAAAATGTTCCTGCATGATCCAAGATCCACAGGATCCCAAGACAAAATGTCCCTGCAGGAATGGCAAGTATCACAGGATCCCACGACAAAATAGTGCAGCAGGATCCAAGATTCCATAAGATCCCACGACAAATGTCCTGCAGGCATCCAGGACCCACAAGGTAATCTGTAAGATCAGGGTATCAACACCAAAATTCAATATTTACCAATACCCTTAAACATTTTTACTGAATACAGAAACGAGCACTTAAATTGCATATATATGACCGTCCGGCCACCACGTCGGGGCGGGAGGACACACTTGAACTGTTCAATGCTGCACCTGTATTCTGCGTCCTCCCGCCGCCAGCTCCCAGTCACCTCTTCGTCACGTGCGCTCGCAGACGCCAACAAAACATCGGGAAATCATAGCTTGGGCTAGAACATATCAGGTAGAAAACTAATGAAGACGAGAACAAAAACAGCAATACGAAATTAACACTGTAAGACGATAGATTAACTCAACTTCAAGACTAACGTCAATTAAAGATAAAAAGGTCACGATAACGAAAGAGAAGCGAGCAGCAAGTAAAATACGTCATACCCAATTCTAACACTACTACACCCGACCTTGTTAACGAAAAGAAGCACCAACTCTCTGGAGTCACACGTCGCGAGCTCCGGTCGCGAGCAACGTCGGCGAGCAACAGCTCGTGCAGCACAACAGTCCGTGCAGCACAACAGTCCGTGCAGAACAACAGTCCGTGCAGCACAACAGTCCGTGCAGCACAACAGTCCGTGCAGCACAACAGTCCGTGGCAGCAGAACAGTCCGGTGACAGCACAAACAGTCCGTGCAGCACAACAGTCCGTGCAGCACAACAGTCCGTGCAGCACAACAGTCCGTGCAACACAACAGTCCGTGCAGCACAACAGTCCGTGCAGCACAACAGTCCGTGCAGCAAAACAGTCCGTGCAGCACAACAGTCCGTGCAGCACAACAGTCCATGCAGCACAACAGTCCGTGCAGCACAACAGTCCGTGCAGCACAACAGTCCGTGCAGCACAACAGTCCGT
>VOPJ01010723.1:0-12398 GCA_014673585.1 Semibalanus balanoides
TATTAAAGTTATGAAAATAAAACGATTTGATTAGCGTCAAATTGTTGGTCGTTGAAATAGCTATCTGACCATACATCGGTTTTTAGGTATGGGTTAGTTAATAACCTCTTAGGTCACGGAAATCACCAACATAGATAATTGCCATGGGCGATTAGCATTAGCAACCTCGACTCGATCACGCCCAGAATAGCGATCAGAAAACCTCAAAATTAGAAAATGAAAAATGCGAATACAAAGGCAGCCTCAAAATTAGGAACTGATAAATGCAAATAAAAAGGCAAGTTCTTAGACCAGTTTTGACTCAAAAAAAAATGTTCGTATCTTCATATTTATATTCATATTGAGAGCTTTGATTTGTCTCAGCTTTGTCTCATTGAGAGTCTTTCGAATACTTTAGTGCGTGTGCGCTGAAATAATCATTAAGTTCGGAAGATAACCAGGGGGAGATATTTAACGCCAAATGGGGGTTGTCCATTGCAATACACGCACGCCGGGGAGCGAGTTCATATTTATATTCATATTGAGAGCTTTGATTTGTCTCAGCTTTGTCTCATTGAGAGCTTTCGAATACCTTGTGCGTGTCGCTGAAATCATTAGTTCGGAAGATAACCAGGGGGAGATATTTAACGCCAATGGGGTGTCCCCATTGAATAGGAGGGGGCATTCAATGGCGTTCGGCTGAGACCCAGTCAACGGCAGGTTGACACATTGCGGACGTCGTCGTACTTACTCTGATGCTTGTCAGCTAATGAGATGAGGGATGAGGAGATATCTCTCCTCCGATAAAAGCACATCACCTTGGCTTCCACATTGCCATTTAAAGTCTGAAACAAATGGGGTGCAATTACACAGGTGAATAAAATCAACCTTTGCTTATCACTTTCACATCATATAAATAACATATTTTCGCATATGTCAACTACACGAAATGCTGATCAAAACAATTATGAGATGCTTATAATCAGGAGCGTATACCCTCCTCACAATATGCCAGCTCAAAGCACCATCACACAAGATGAATTAAAAGCAAGGGAAGACATTCAAGACGTTTTCAGAGGATTCTAGCTGGCCATCGTCGCGGCAGCCGACCGGTTAGGAAGACAAATACATAACAACCTGTGTTCTCCCTTAAACGAAAAAAAGTCCAAGTACTTTACAGTTACATTTTTGTATTTGCCTCCCTGGCCAGTCAGCTACTGCACCACTGGCCAGCAAGGATCATCTGTGAAGGCATTGACAGCACAGCAGGATGCTTACGACAGCAGATTATCAAGAGTATTGCTAAGGTAAACAAAAACAGATCCACATGTGATTATAGATAAAAATGTGAACAATTCACAAAGTAGGTACACTAACCTTATTTAATTCCTCAATCCTACGTATTTGGTAGGGTGAAGTGGAGGATGTCTCAAAAAAGACATAGTCTGAAAAACAGAATTCATGCATCATAAATTATCACAGTACATCAAACTTGTTGCATCATCTGTCATCTTGCATTACACAGGCCATATTCTGCATGTCTGGAGGCTAAATTACTAAAAAAAATCAGGCTAAATTGTAGGAGAGTTAGATATAGTTTCAGGTAATGGGCACATCTTTGAGGTGTTTGCATGATTATCAGACTCCAGAGCAATCACTGTTAAATTTGTAAATGATTATCATTAGCATGGATACAAATTGCAGCATGGGTAATGGGTTTGCTGGAATTGCATATAACTGGAATTGCATTATTTGGCAGCTTGGGATTCAGAGAAGAAGAACAGCTCACATGAAGCCATGACAATGATCATAGGATTGATCCTGTCAGTGTCCACAGCAGCACAGCAGCACAGCAGCACAGATATCCATGGCTCATGATGACTCACACACTCACAGTTAAGGAAATAGTTCACCTTGATTTTTTTCAAACACAATTTGATTATATTTTCAAATACAACTTCTTTTCATAATGTTAAAAATAGCCATACATCGCGCCAATTCAGGACAGAAGGACGCTAAACTATAATTTCATCAAAAACCTATATGCCATACTCTCTGAACAACGTCACACGGGCTCAGGCCAATCAGATTTGAAATGTAAAGTCGCGTAAATTACTGTATAGCCTCTGCCCAGTGTGTGAGCCCACATCTTGACATTTTCTATTATGACCCACATTCCTTCAACAAAAAAGTCAAATATATATTGGCTGGGAGAGCCCTTCAGCCCAGAAAACTTGCAGTTAAGGGTTTTTCAACATGGGCTACAAAACTGCTATCTCAGTTCAAAACCCATGTTGAAGGTGAACTATTTCCTTTAAGACTCAATAATTCTTAAGCAGCACATTTTTAATGTATCTAGCCAAACATGCTCAATGCTTCCGTACATCAGTCATCATGACCTCTTCCCTTTTAAAATAAAACAACCCATAAATGCACGCAGACTACCAGCATGCACCCAAGATTCACTAACCAGTCAGTTAATTATGACAGTGATGCTGAGATAGTACTGCTGGTGTGGCCCACCTAATTCAGCTACATAATTTCATAGAACCTTAAAGAGTCACTGATGTGTCTTGAGTGATCCCTAATCTGATGGTATGAACCCTCACCTCAATCTTTTTCATATAAAGTATGTTTGACTATTTTGTAAGCAGACTATAAAACCAAATTGGTGGGAGTCCAACAAATAAGGAAAAATTGATTATCCGGCAAGCAGCATCACAAGGAAACATTGCGACTCTCAGTCATTATTTGTGTCTATATCAATATTGAAAAGGTAAGTAAGTCAGTAAGATACTGGAGAGTTCAACCTGAGGAACATTTAATTTTTAACAGACAGATTGTAAGGAACACAAATATTCTCTTAAATTAAAATTAAATCACAAAAACATTAGCCAAGTTGAGGTCGACCACTTCATAACAATGGCACGGAACTAGCAGGCAATGGTCTAAATAAATGCTAGAATGATTTATATGAGCAATCATAGCATTAAGTGGATGCAGAAAAGGATTTTGTGATTAAAACACAACTTTATTGTTGATAAATTTAAATCACAAATTCCAGTGCGCCGCAAACGTCTCACTGCAACAAAACCGGTTGCAATCCTCAATTAACTCTCCCAACGACACTTCAATGTCATTACACGAATGGAAGGAAAGATAATATTCGTAGATTCTAAATATCGCTTCGGATTTTTTTTGCAATGAGTCAACATCCATTTACGGCTGACCGGCACATCTTCGGCCCACGCTCCTTGCAGAACAAACACAACAAGCTCTCATATCACTTACCTCCAACCCTATACATATTCGCAGCCATTGCATCTAGATCACTAAACGGAAGAACAACACTCTACACACATATTCAATCCATTGTTGTTGTCACCACTCCTGAAGTCCGCGATACTCCGTAATTAATATGGATCACAGCATCCGTAACACCAGCAACTTCGCCATTTTCTGTGTTTCCTTCTCATTTACAAAACTCTGTGACGTCACTAGCCCCCCAGGCGTTCATCGGACGGGTGTCAGAACGGGTAACGACGCTAATTACTGAATATATCAGCTCACTGCACTCAAAGTCCCCACTGATCCTCTCTTTGAAGCGTAACAATGTTTTCGTGACCACTCTTTCGCCCCGGGAGACCAACGGCCATTTTATGACATCGTGCGTAACGGCAATCAGCCATGCAATTGAATCCAGGTGGCGCCCCCTTACGACTCCGTCGTGAAGAGATAAGCCAGCTCACGTTGTACTGATGTATTTGCGATCAGGTGAATATTTACATATATCCAAGTACAAAACACGTTCGTGGAGACTTGCACTATGAATATCTGGTAGCAAAATAAATACGAAATGTCATTTATCTATTTGTTTGATGCTTCTAGTTTACAATGTTCCGTTGGCACAGGTGCGATAAATCGAGCATAACTCGGAGGAAGTACATTACGCCAACGAATTCGCTAAGGCACTGGAGACGGCTGGTGCGGGACACACCAGCAGTAGGGCGGCATCTGTTGGTCCGAGGTGTCCCAGCGCGCAACGAACTCGACAACGCAATGGCAGCAAGCTCGAATGCTGGGATGACGAACAGATGAAAAACAACAACACATCTCCAACCAAACGCGTCGCGACTCGCGCACCGATTGCAGCGCGACAACACCAACATATCATCGCAACAAAACAACACACTAAACAACACTTCGCCAGCGTCACAAGTTCATGAAACAACAAACATAAAACTGATTATATCAAAACCGAGAGCGGCGCTCCCGTTGGTCGTGTCGAGGGGTGCGGCGCGGTGGCCACCGGCTGGCCAGGAGTCTTCCGCGCCGTACGATTGTCCAAACATATCACATACGGAGGCAATAGCTGAGATCTTGACGAGCCAGAGTGAAGAGGCGAGGACGCCGGCCGCCGGCGGACGGAGACGACCGCAGCGCCGCCTGACGGCCGACGCTGCACGCATGCGCGGAACATGCCGGCGGACCTAGCCAGCCGGGTCGGGATGGAGCAGACACGAGGGCCAGGAATGTCCCAGGCGGGAAAACGTCTGCTCGTTCTGCTCAGCATCCCAGACTCCCGCCGGCTAGCACGGAGCACGCTCCAAGATCACAGGTGGCAACGAAGGGAAGAAACGCCGAAACCGAGCGGGAAACCATATTGCCTTCTAGATTCAAATATACACATCCTCACACACTCTCTCGCGCGCGCGCTCTCTCTCAGGACCTGCCCCGCACGCCTTGGCGCCTATGAGGGCCAGGTGAGGCTTTGTGCACCGACACAGCCACCTACACTCTCCAACAGACCAACAAATTTAAAGCGCGCACTGTGCACCATTTATCAAGCACCAGGGTGGGGCGCCGCGAGGTCGGAGGGTCCGGTACGCGGGCCGGAGGAGGCCTCACCCGCCCGGCAGCAGAGCAGCGAGGGGCGAGGGTTCAGTCAGACCAGAGGGTCGGCCGCGACGAGACGAGCCGACGCCAGCGGCTGCTACCTGCGTGACAGGTTTAGCGGGGCGTCTGGAATAAGAGGGGGAGGGGGAGGTCAGTGGCAGGTCACAGCACCACCGGCAGGGGCGAGGTATCTGAACACAGCACGGTGCCAAACGGGGCAGCTTCGCACAGCCTACATGAGAATACCTGGGGAATGTAAAGACAAATTCGGTATTTGAATCAATTCAAACTCACAGATTAATCTGGCAATATCCGAAACATAAAATGGCACAGTAGAACTGTCCAAGATTACCATACGAAAAGCTCGCATGTCCAGTTACCAGTAAGACCAGTTTTGCTGGCTCAGTCGACCAGCAGCCTGAGCAATGACAGCACTAGGATTGCTTGACTGCGACGATTGCTTGACTTGGCTTGAACTTTGAGCGGTTTAACTATTTTTAGGGGCGAGTACCGTTCCGCTCCGAGTTCTAACCTGCCTGCTTGGAGCCCCCAAACAAGTGGATGCCATATTTATACAAGCTTGGCCTAGTGCTACGTGTGGGAGTGGCAATCGCTGTGGTTCCACAACACGTTCAGCCGTTTGTATTCAAAAGGTTTCTGATTGCACTGAAATATTAGAATGGCTCCACTGTGTGCTTTACCATAAATCATTTATAGGAAAGCACTAACAGGCCACACAGTATGTTTCAGAAGCAGTTATGTCGTAACAACAAAACTGTCGTAACAACAAAACTGTCGTAACCGTCTTGTCGTAACAACTGGGGCATTACATATTTCGACCATTCGAAAACACCCTCATCTCTCACTTTTTGTTAAGAATTGGTCTATAGGTTCAAGATTCAGCTGTGACAATATAAGCTCGATCTAACTCAGGTTTTAGAGTTATAGCCTCTGGTATTTTTGGAAGGTCACCCTGCAGAGGTACAGCTTTTGTTGGCCAAAATAACGCACAAAATAACTTACCCAAATATAAAAAGTATATGGCGAATATGGCTTAATTCGCAGTGAAACGGAGACTCTATTTCTGGGCTTTGTTGTGTGATCTTGAATGGCCTAGACCACGTGACCTCGTGACCTTATTTCGTTCACCTCGTGTGACCTCGGGTCTACCTCTGACTTCAATTCTAACTTCCCAAAATACTTGTCAAAATATTGCCTAATAATGCAACGAATCAAAATATGCGTTTTTCCTCTAATTTCCATATTTGCCATCGATATTGGTTTTATCGATATCGATAGCGTGTTTAAAATCACCCCTAAGGGGAGCGGTAACGGGCGGATATCTGCGGACCTAGTGGACCGATTTAGGTGAGATCTTCACCATTTGATCAGGCGTGGTCTAAACCGGTGCCAATCAGTTATTGTATCCACTTTGGTCTAATCTAGTGAACCAAATAAGACCAGAACCACCAAAAATCGTTGCAGACGTCATGCTCTGAACCTATGGGAACGATTTGGACAGGGTCTTCACCATTCGATCCGGCATGGTCCTAAACGGTGCAAATATGAGTTGTATCCACTGTGGTCCAATTTAAAAAGACCAAACAATAACAAACCCGCCGATTTGTCGGTTTTGGTCCAATGTGGTCCACTTATAATGAACCAAAGTAAATACAACTCAATATGGCACCGTTTTGGACCAAGCCGGATCTAATGAAGACTCCGTCCATATCGATCCTGTAGGTTTCGGAACATGACGTCCTCTGCAACGATGTTTGGCGGTTTGCGTCCAATTTGGTCTACTTAGATTGGACCAAAGCAGATAAAATCCAATACGGCACCGTTTTTTACTAAACTGGATCGAGTGGTGAAGACCCGTCCAAATCGGCCGCAAAGCTGGTTTGGAGCATGACGTCGTCAGCAACTATTTGTGGCAGTTTTGGTCCAAGTTGGTCTACTTAGATTGGATCAAAGTGGATAAAACTCTAAACAGCACCATTTGAGACCACGCTGAATCGAAAGGTGAAGACCCCACAGAGTTCCAAAATGTGTTGATTTGGGTGGGAGATGATGCCCAACCGTTAATAATTTTCCACTCTCATTCTCCATTTTAAGAATGAATTTTCCACTAAATTGTGATATTGATTCTGATATTAATAAATGTTGACTAAAAATACATTATTTCAATGAAAACCACTGCCTTTCATATTCATAACAGTAATCGATATAGTACCATTTTTTACATGACTTTCCACTCTCATGGTCTTTTTGGGCTCAAATTTTTCACACAGACACCCAAGTCAAAATGGAATCTTGGACACTGAGACCCCGCCTACACCAGTCCCATAAGTTCAAAGCATGACGTCCGCAACGATTTTTGGCGGGTTTTATCCAATTTGGTTCACTTAGATTGGACCAAAGTGGATGGAACTCAAAACTGCAACGTTTTGGACCACAGCGGCTCGATTGGTGAAGATTCCGCCAAAATAAATCCCATAGTTTTGGAGCATGATATCATCTGCAGCGATTTTTGGTAGTTTTGGTCCAATTTGGTCCACTTAGATTATACCAAAGTGGATAAAACTCCATACAGCACCATTTTAGACCACACCGAATAAAATGGTGAATACCCCACCCAAATGCGTCCCATAGGTTCGCAGATATCCGCCCGTTACCCCTCCCCTGGGGTTAATTTGAAAATACGCACGATATCGATTCAAAATATTGAAAATAGATGAAAAATGCACCTTTTATATTTTTGCGTTGTTAGGCAATATATTGACAATCATTTTGAAGGGTGAAAATTTGAAAGGAGAGGTGGACCCAGGGTCACACGAAGTCCAGGAAAACAAGGTCACGAGATCACAGGGTCACATGGACAAGGTCATTCAAGGTCACGCAACAAAGCCTAGAAATACAATATCTGTTTCATTGCAAATTCAGCCACGTAAGTTTTTGACATTTGGTCAAATCAAATGCGTTATTTTGGCCACCAAAAATACTTCTGCATCGTATCTAGCAATCATGTTCTAGGCTATAACTCGAAAACCTGAGGTCAGAAGAAGAATTTTGAACCAAAAGTGAGAGATGAGGGTGTAATTTGATGGGAAAACTGTCGAAATGTCGTGGAATGTCCCAACTGTGTCAGTGGCTCTGAAGGTCAGACCTGAACCCCAGTTGAGGACCACGTTTTTTACCCCACCCGTCATCCTGTCTCACCTTGCTCTGGCTGCAGC
Source organism: Semibalanus balanoides (assembly GCA_014673585.1). Lineage (NCBI taxonomy): Eukaryota > Metazoa > Arthropoda > Thecostraca > Balanomorpha > Balanidae > Semibalanus > Semibalanus balanoides. Next base: position 8,112 of record VOPJ01010723.1, read on the forward strand.
CCAGCGGCCGCTGCAGGACTGTGAAAACTGGCCTGATGCGCGGGGCTGGGCGGCGGCGGTCGGGGCGCGGCCGGCGGCAGGGGCGGCGGCGGCGGGCTGGCCTGCCACGCCAGCAGCGGCGCCGGCCGGTGCACCGCCGGGTGGCTGAGCTGTGAGTAGAGCAGCGGCGACACCAGCGGGTAGGCCGGGTAGCCGGGTGGCAGCGGCGGCGCCGGCACCAGCTGCTCCAGGCCGCGGAACGCCGACACTGCCTGCAGGTACTGCATGTATCGCGACTGGTGACACGTCAGCGGCGAGAAGGACCCCGCCCCCGCCCCCGCCGCCACTGCTCCTGACGGGGACGGAGCTGGGGCTGGAGCTGGAGCCGGCGGCGGCGGTGGTGGCTCGCTGGGTGCGGTCACGCTGACTGGCGGCGGTGCCGGCGGAGGCCGCGGCGTGGGCCTGGCCGGGCTGCGCGCGCTCGGCGACGCCAGGAGCGAGTCTATCGAGTACACAGAGCAGGGTGCCGTGCTGCGGCCGTTACGCTGGGCCGGCGAGCGCGGCTCCCGCAGCTCAGACGTCGGACTGGCCGTCGCCGCCACCGCCGCCGCCGCTGCTCCCGCGCTGACGACGCCTGGCGAACAGAGCCCGACCCCTGCCGCGCCGGACGAGGTGGATGGACCCGGTGAGGGCCGCGTCGAGCGCGTCGCGCCACTCTCTCGCCCGCCATGAGGTCGCTTCCTCGGCGACGCCTGCCAGGCGGACGGTCCTGCCTTTCCGGCTCGGATTCGCACCGTGTGCGTGGGGCGGACGACGGGCCGGCGCCGCCGCTCGCCCAGCCGCGCCACAAGCGTCTCTAGGAGGGCGACGCGGCCGGCGGCGGGGAGCGGACTCGGCCTCCTCCTCCGCCGCCGCTCCGGTGCAGTCTGCGGGGGCGGAGACAGCGGCGGCGGCCGCAGCGTGCTGCTGGGGGGTCGTCGACTGAGGCGGCGCAGCCGGGCTCGGCCCGTCGGCGGCTGCCACAGCGCCAGCGCCGCGGGACAGCAGAGCCGCAGCAGCGTGCCGCCGGAGCCGGAGCGTCGCCGCGGGACCGCCTGCTTCCGCCGGTACGGGTCCACCGGCCAGGGAGACGACTGGACAGACGAACAGTCATCTGCGGCAAAACAGGCACACGGGTGAAGATCATGAGGTGGTTTACATCGGAAGCGACACCATTGTGAGCTTTGGCGCAGCAACGACTCAGAACAGCGAGTAGTCCAGACTGCAACAATGAACGCGGACAACGTAAGCTATCTACGGTATACACGAGATAGCATGTGTTGGACAAAGACAGCTCAGAATCCGAGCCACCGCACTGAGAGCGCATGGAAGACATGTTATAACACACAACACCTGTCAGTGAGTGTGTAGCCTGCAGCTAAAAAGGGTATCGACAAGTTCGATATCAAAATAATACACACTACACAGAGAGGCACGTTCCTGTCTTCCTACACGAGTCGGGCGGAGGCGGCGCGTCCTATCACATACCACTGAATGAGGCAATGTGCTCCATGCGGGCGTTGACGGTTGGCGGTGTCCAGTAGGTCTTCCTTGAGACGGCCACCCAGCGTTTCTCCCAGTTGTCGGAGCCGTGCGACAGCTCCAGCAGTACCTGGCCGTCTGAGGGGGAGACAGGGGCACAGGGAGGTCAGACAGGGGTACAGGGAGGTCAGATAGGGGTACAGAGAGGTCAGACAGGGTTATAGGGAGGTTAGACAGGGATATATGGAGGTCAGACAGGGGTACAGAGGTCAGACAGGGGTACAGAGGTCAGACAGGGGTACAGGGAGGTCAGACCGGGGTACAGGGAGGTCAGATAGGGGTACAGAGGTCAGACAGGGTTATAGGGAGGTCAGACAGGGGTACAGGATGTCAGACAGAGGTACAGAGAGGTCAGATAGGGGTACAGAGAGGTCAGACAGGGGTACAGAGATGAGAGAGGTCAGACATGGGTACAGGGAGGTCAGACAGGGGTACAGGGAGGTCAGACAAGGGTACAGGAGGTCAGACAGGGGTACAGAGAGGTCAGACAGGGGTACAGAGAGGTCAGACAGGGGTACAGGAGGTCAGACAGGGGTGCAGGGAGCCGTGCGACAGTTCCAGCAGTATCTCGCCGTCTGGTACAGCAGAGGATGAGAGGTTAGTCACGGCGGTCAGGTGCCACCGCCATGGGTAAAGCAATCGACAGTCAGACAGACAGATCAATACAAACCAAGCGAGCGGGGTACCGCGACAGCCTGACGCGTGGTCACAGGTGGCTAAGACACCCTCGGTCAGGCAGAGGTGGCGATGGTTTGGGGCTAAGGGAGCCACGGCTGAAGTGGCTATAGTGCACCAGTTCAGTGAGATATTCAGAGAATGATAAGCGAAGTAGATGGATGAGGCACATTACGCACATACGCTTATTACGCATACACATATACGGGCGCATCCACGCACAAGCGCACACATGCACGCACACACACGGATTCACACCCGCCCATGCCATCATACCGCCACAGGCCCGTACCGACACAAAGCATCAGCATACACTCGTTAGACTCAATGGGGTCAGAGCACGTGGGCGAGCAGCTACAAGCGAGTTAGAGCACGAGACTGTCAGTTAGGCCGGGAGAATGGACGGAAAACGAGACCACTGCTTTGATCGTCAACAGCACAAACAATCGTATCACCCATCAACAGCGCATGTAGCTGCTGTCAAGCAGCTCACTGGGAAATCCAGCCCCACTAGTCATAGTGGGCAGTGTGCATGATCGGCCAGTCAGGTGGTGGTGGTGTGAGGGCTTTACGACAATTTACGACTGCCGTTATCTATTGTATGGGTCTCTCATACACCAACCCAAGGAGGGACACAGCTCCAGCACAGGTGGGCATCGGATCTGAGGACCGTCACCTACAACATGCTGTTGCAGTGGTTTTCGAAACCTCGAACAAACACACAGGAAGCATGAGAGCAACATCACGTTGACCAACATTGAACTTTGCACCACAATAAAAATAGATTAAGCTACAAATATATAAATCCAGAATCAGACACTGATGCCTTGGTTTGTTTTGCAGGCTGCTCAAGCCACACCACTGATTGATTTTGGCATGCAGCTTAAACCGTGGTTCGACATGAGACTATTGACCACTCCTGTTAACTAGGCACACAATGTGATCGATGTGTGCCGGGCACGCCACTGCAGCAGCTATGATGTGCCCGGCACGCGTCGCTCAATTGACAGGCGGCACGTGAGCGTGTGGTCAGCCAGGCGGGCGGTCCGCTCACGATTAGGACGGAGTTTCCCATGACATGAGCGGTAGGACAGACAGCTGGGACGGGGCAGACACAACTGACACGAAATCACCGAAAGCCAGCAAACTACAGGGCAGGCAGACAGAACAACAGTGCACCAACAGATGCCAGCGGGATGAGTACAGAGGCAGGCAATGAATGCTGGTGATGATAGCGAAACTGATTAAACGGATTTAATAGGATCAGCATGGGTCATGAGTTAACCCTTTTAGTGGCAGGGGGCAGATTCTGTCCACCACTCTTTTTTTATTCGTGGATGTCTCCGGAACGGCTCATGAAATTGTGTTTGTTTATTTGCACAAATCGTCGACGGGATACCCCAATGATGGACGAAGTCAAAATATAAAATTGAGACTTTTCCTATAACTGATTTTCACATGTGGAGTCAAAATTGTGAGTTCCTGGCCTGAACACAGGCGGTTCCAGGCCAAGTTTGGGAGGATTTTCGGAGACATTTGGCGATAACACGGAAGATGCGATTTGCACGGTCTGCCTCTGCCTCAAGTATGAAGAAGTTACGTAGGTTTACGGTGATTGAAACTAGTTCAAATTAGTTGATGTTAATGGCATACAATACATTTCCAATGGCAGGGGCAGTTTCAGGGACTTGAAAAGGGGAGGTTCCCAAGAAGTATGAAACGCTTAGCTTGCAGGCAATAAAGCTATATAAAGTGCATATATAGCTATGAATATGCTTAAGATAGTTTCTCCTATTATTTGCATAATTTAGTATATATTAAGCTTCGGGGCGTGTTCAGGCACAGAAAAAAAGGGGTGACTAGCATGGTGCTGAGGATATGCCAGCGATTCCTGCGCAGCAGACAGTTGCTCAGTGTCCTAGGATTGCTTTAGTGCCAGGGTGCAGAGTGGAAAATTTCGACTGAAAGTCAACAAAAAGAGTGAAAAATGGTATCTCTTAAAGAGCCCTTTTCAAGAATATACACGTCTTGCTATCAAACAAAACTTGATAA
>VOPJ01010724.1:0-12398 GCA_014673585.1 Semibalanus balanoides
GGTGACCTTTCACGTCACAGAGATCAAAGTCGCAAAATGGTGATATTTGGCCAGATCAAAATTTCGTGACCTCGTTTAAACTTTACGATATTGACCTAAGGTCACCACAATTTCAGCAAATGTAGATAATCATATCAAATATATCTACCCTTTTTGTTTGAATGTTCTAGCTTTTATATTTTCTCATATTTCAGGGGTCACTAAGGTGTCACCCCCCCCCTCCAGTGCGCGTTAGTGGTATACCCCTATCCAGTGCGCGTGCTAGACACACGCCTTTGAAATGCGAACAAATGTAAGTTAATCGTGGCATTTTTCGAGAAACATAAATAACGAAATAGGTGCCAGGGAATATATGCATTTGTAATACATACAATGATGAGTGAGTTTTATAATAATGCGTTCATGTTGTTCACGAACATGCTCTCTGCATTAAAATAGCTTTGCTAGCCACGGCGTACGAGACATAAAGTCAACCAGTAGTAGGAGGTGCCCTTGGAAGCCAGGCTCTTGACTTTCTGAAATGACTATTACAAGTTATTTCTCATATTTCACACTCACACAGGGTTATATCTTACAATTTATTGACTGATATAACGGCATATTGCACCTTATGTCCAAGGGCGGTAAAGTCGCTTTATTGCCAACGTGATTCCAAGACCTCAAACTTCTGCTGATGAAATATCTGGCACAACACTTGTGCTGCAGGACCTGTGCCCCACAATATCTTAACTTTGACTCGATGCATATTAACAGGAATGGAGTGCCATAAGTCTGGCTCGTATGGCATATTGTCCACATTCCTCACCCGATTGCCAGCTTATATGATAGTTCAGTCCTTGTCCAACAGATGGCAGTCAGGCGCGTGGGTTGGCTGTAGGTAGAGTGTACCGGATAGCTTGCGTGCCATGCGGTACAGTCTACCAGCCTGCGGTAGCCAGTGCAGCGGCGGCGAGCAGTAGTAGTCTGGCAAATTAGTTCTGCATCACCTGAGTATTTATCAAATTATCACCATCAAATGTCATGACACATCAATATAACTGGAATTTTCACAACTTATTTAATGACGTTTTTTTAATGACCTTTCAAAATAAGTATTCAAGTTGCAGTGCATTTATGTATCTTTTGACCACAGACCATGACCACATGCACAAAAAAAGATGAACGAGTACACACCAAACACATGACCAGTGGTTAGATTATTGGTGTTCCAGCACTTTGAACGTCATGAACATGCATAGTTCTTTTACTTAAATAACACACACAATCATCAAAATAAAATACAATAAAAAATACAAACATGTAAGTACTACGTGTGAGTATGTGAATAACCATCCTACTGCTCATGATACACAAATTAATAAAACTTGAAATCGGTATAATACATTACTTCCATTAACAATATAATTAGTGATATTTCTATTAAAATATATTTTACAAATACAATTTTAGGTACCGATTCCAAGCTCAACTAAGATACGAGATAGGCAGAAGGTTAGCTATTTATATACTAAAAAATAATCATGCTTAAATATGCCATAGCTCGGCTACAGATAATATATTTATAATATACATAATATATATATATATATATAGTATATTATATATATAATATCTATAATAATATAATATATATATATTTATATATATATATATATTTTTTTATATTTATATATTTATTTATCAAATAAAACAAAAGGAAGAATAAATACAAACAAAATAATTAAAAGCGTCAGCCCATGTGTTTGCTGTGACGGTGGCTGAGAAGCGTGGGCTGATAGCTGCCATGTCAGCTGATAAGATGACCTTCCCAGCAGCTGAGCGGCGGCCGCTCTCCGCCGCCACTGCCAACCAACACCTCCCCCTCCCCCTTCACCCGCCTACACCCATCTGAGACCGGGACCGCTGTCAGCGAGCCAAGGCATCAGTGACCGTGCTGGTGACACATGCCGACCTCTCTCCTCCCAGGGAGGGGAGGGAAGGTGGCATACCGCGTCACATGGTCACCAGGAATGGTGTCACGGGACGAGCTAGCTAGCCTCAGATGGTCGGGGGTTCGAGATGGCAACACTGCGAACGCCCCAAAAAGCTTCTCTCAGCTGTTCAGTTTTTTCTGCTGTTTTTGTTTGGGGGTGGTTGGGTGGGGGATGAGGGATGATGAATGAGACAGACTTTTCCCGTGCCAATACCAGGTGATGACAGCTGTCGGCATTCGGCGACGTTTGGCCGACGCAGGTCTCCTCGGACAGCTAAGACTGATCTATGGAAGCGTTTGTCTCATTTATGGTGTGCTGGCTAGGCTGTTTGGCCATCTGGTCTTCCGGTCAGTCGACTCCTCCCCCCGTGGTCAGCATTGTAAGTGCCAGAATATAAGGCGATATTTCATTGACTATTACATGGTGAGTTGATCCAGTATCTCTGACCAGCCAATCTCTGCCCTGTACTGTAATAGGACGGGACGAGCTGATTCCGGCAGCAATGGCCTCTCAAATGAAATCACGCTGTGCTTCTGTAATTTAAGGGAATTGATCACGTTGAAATTGGTCATGAAATTTAACATTACGGGATATTTTGAGCCGGAAAACGAGTGTGATTTTGACGATAGATGGATATCCGTCGAAAATGTGCATAGTTCACTTTTTCCTTCATGCCAATAAAAACGTCATGACAATGTAACACGTGATGCATATGGTAGCCTGTATAGGGAAAAGGACGCTATTGGACCCAGTAATGACGGCCTGTAAACATAAATACACAAGCTGTTTGTAGCGTAAACAACTGTTTAGAAGTAGCGGGCGCGTTTCGTTTCCCCGCAATTTCTTCTTCTGCAAGGGACCCAGTATAATCATGTGGCGAAAGCACTTAACGTAGCGAGACATTTTTCGCACAGCCAATTTCTTGATCTGCTCTACGAACCTGCTATCTTAGTCCAAAATCACATATTAAAGGTGAGCTATTCCATTTGAGAAGCTGTGGTGCATAACATTTCGAGGTTATACCGTGCATCACAAAAGATATTAGTTGCTCAACAGGAACCAATTTTCGTTTGAGGCAGAGCCTCGTTCGTGTAACTTTGATGCATAAAGTCTCTCCTGCCTCCATAGGCAAATACTTGCTATGGCTCTGACTCCCATATTGGATCCTATGACATTTATTGATGATGGAATCGAGCCGTCACCGACCATCTACGTCACAATAAAACGCACGTTTTTGGTTCCCTGATGAAGAGCAGTTTAAGTATAGCTGTAACAAACAGCTTTATGCCTGACGCATGTGTTAACTAACATCACTACTGCGTTTAACCGGGTAATCTGGCATCCGCAGTAGGTATAAGTGATGTCATTTTCCCAAATTCCCTGACCAAAATCAATCCAATACCGAACAGGAAGCATTTTGGTTGACCAAATATTGACCGATTATGATTGAGCCAAAAAGTGTATAAGATGTGAACGATTTTTTAATTGCATACTTGTTTATACACACTGGCAAAATTAGTTTGGTTAACATTTTAGTTCATAAAACGCACGTGTACAGTTTCCAAAAATACATTATAATTGTGAAAAATGAACTAAATACATTTGCAAAAAGATAGTGGATGACGCAAGCAAGACCAAGGACATTTACAATAATAAATTGAATTTTGAGCAAATTGTGTAGCAATTTGTTGGATAGAAATGAGAAATGCATAAAAATGTGACGAAAAGGTCAAACTTGCTTTAAGAATTAAGCCCTGACCGAAAAGGTGTCCAAAAAATATTATTAGCCTGACCGACCGATTAACAAAATCGGTCACGCAATTTTGTCGGTAACCAAAATTGTGGTAACCAATTTACACCACTATTAGGTATCATATAATAGCAGATGATACTCAAGTATGGGCACACACGCCAATCGGTGCAAGACTCAGCTACACGGCATCAATGTCCAGGGGTTTTACGTCGCAATCTGACAAAGTCCCAGACATGTCCCACAGTCCCAGACAAGTCCCAGACACAGACATGCAACAATTTGCTGAGTGATCACCAGCATGGTTTTATGCCTGGAAGGTCTTGTGTCACTCAGCTACTGGCAGTCATGGACAACTGGACAGAACTTCTCGACACTGGCAAGCCTCTGGATGTTATATACCTGGATTTTTCCAAGGCATTTGATTCGGTTCCCCATAAGCGTCTCCTAAACAAATTGGCAGCATATGGAATTCAGGGAAGACTTCTGAAATGGATTGAGGCATTTTTAACTAACAGATGGCAAGGAGTAGTAATAGGTGGAGAAAAATCACAATGGTGTCGAGTTACTAGCGGAGTTCCACAAGTCAGTGTACTTGGCCCCTTGCTCTTCCTGGTGTATATTAATGACTTACCAGAAATGGTCAAATCATCAATGAAAATATTTGCAGAGACACCAAAGTGTATCGCGGGCAGTAACCCAAACAATGCAGGAATCTATGAGCTCCAAGCAGACATCGATAGTCCTAACCGTATGGTCCAAACTGTGGCAGCTGCCTTTCAACACAAAAATGCCAAGATCATGCACACTTTGTCCAATGCTCATGCACCTTGCATAGATCATGCACCTCCACATCCGATCCATGTTTTACAGAAGGCAACGAAGGCGATATGATTATGGTATTTCAGATTGCACAGGAAGGATGCGGAATTCTACATGAGCAGGCTGTTTGAGCTTGCTGAAAACCATGGCACACCGGCACCACCTGAAATTAAGAAAAACCCCCCAGTGAATACGACTTCTGAGACAGAACTTCTTCAAGATCCGAGTAATTAACCACTGGAACAATCCCGAGCATTCCATTGGCGTCTCCTTCAGTAAATGCTTTTTAAGAAATGGCTCGATGAGCACTGGATATTACGCAAGTCCTGGACAAGACACCAGTACGAGTAAGAACTTCTGGTGAGACTAGAGCTTGAGAGGCGGGAGTTAAAGGCCACAGCTACGGTGGCCTTCTATCCCGAACCTATTGAGTATTGAGTATGTGCCAAGATCCAAACAGATCTGAGATCCAAGATCCCTAGGATCTAAAATATGGCATCTTGCTGGTTCCTGGGTCATGCAGGATCAATTTATCATGGGATCCTGCTGATCTTGGATCCTGGAAAGCTATTGTTTCGAAGAATCCTATAGGTCTTGGATCCTGGAGAATAAAAAGGTGGAGTCCTGTGGATCCTGGGAACTCAGTTTGTCGTGGTACCTTGTGGATCTTGGATTATTTTTTTTGGTCTTGCACAATCTGCAAAGCCTCATTGACGATTCCGTTTGATTACTCAGAATGAGGTGCTCGTCAGAGTTGCGCCTGACTCCCGCTACCAGACGGTCATTGTCTCAACACGCCTTAGCCATTTTCTCAGCACGTGTCGGCCATTTTCTCATCACGTGTCGGCCATTTTCTCATCACACCTGACATGACGTCATATGTCACTCTAATGTTCAGACACCAAGCCTACGGTCCGTAACTGGCCCATTTCGAGAAAAGTTTCTGTCAGAACCACATTTTCTAGATCACAATCAGTCAATGCGCTAGCAATCACAACTAACTGTGACATACTTCAAATAAAATGCTCTGTATGGTATAAATAGAGCATTCGTAAAGCAAAGGCTTTTGTCAGTAAAGGCCTTTATTTTCCGAGTAACATAGAACACACGACGTGAAATTGTATAGCCATATGAGCCTACGTGCCTTCACCAGATTCAGAACCCAGTTTGTATGCATGGACGTTTTTCGATGCATAGCAGATTTGCGTGTCCGACATTGTACACTGAAAATCGCTATGACTCGAGGAACGTAGTCTAATTAGAGTTCTACATGGCTAAACTTTTCCTTGGCCTAGCCGCCCCACAGCCATAGGATCACAGCCACAGCCAGTCACAGCCACTCCCAAATGTCAATGGCTGGCTGTTGGCCAACCATGAAGATTTTTGTGAAATTACATTATGAGTTTATTTTCAGTCTACTGTTATGGCAGCATGCCAAGGCTTCTTTTAATCATGATTGGTTTGATAAGATTGATGCAAATAAATCCCCAGGTAGACTATGCGGCCACAGCCGTAGCCTTTACCTAGAGATTTTCCTGTCCGACCCACCCCTTTAGCTGTGGGGTTCATTGTATCATTGTATCATTTATTTCGGCAAATCCACGCAATAGTGGCTCTTCCTTGCCTTTCGTCAGATTATAAACTACATTGTAGGAACACATGCAGACATTAGACACATACGCAGGTTAAAATGAGCATGATAAAAACGACAGAGATAATGACAATGTGATGATAACCAGGATCGCTCAGTCACCTGCATCCAGTAAAAGTCGTTTGAGAGCGCAATGGAAACATGCGACTGACATTTTGCGCATTTCCACTGGAAGCGCGTTGTACCACATAGGTCCACGATACAAGAACCGGCGCCTCCCAGCCTCGGTCCTGACAGATGGCAGACGCAGATCGTCATCCTGGCGAGTTCTCCAAACTCGTGCCTCGCGGTTTGTTTGGATGGAGTTTGAAATGGACACTGGTACATGATGCAGGCGAATTTTGTGGAGTAGTGCGAGCGTGTGATATTTGACAAGATCCTCCGCACCACGCCACCCCAGCGCCGCCCGACGTCCGCCGACCTGGCTAAACTTTCGGTCTCCCCGATATCACCCGTGCGCAAAGTTAAACACTTTTGACCTTGACGAGGTTCTTTCGGCTACCGTTACCGTACACGGGGAGGCAGTAGCGGACGCGGGACAGCACCAGTGCGTCTACGATGGTGGGGAGAATCTCGGCCGGAAGACAATCTGCTAATGGGGCTAATGGGGATCTTCGTCTGCTAATGGGGATAGCCGCCCCATGTAGACCTCTAAGTCCAATGCCATAGCATGATTTCTGCCTAGGTTGTAAAGGAAGTATGCCTACTCACATCGGTCATGTAAAGCTGTTGACCTATTCAACATATTTGTATTAGTCTATCCATTACTTCATTTATCCAGATTCACTCTAGTTGCTTAGATATTCCTAAGGTTCCAAGATCAGTATGGAATCACAAAATTATCGGTAGGCTCCTGAGAGGATTTTGTTACTAGAAGCACTACGCTTAGAAGCACTACGCTAACGTTTACACTGCTAGCATGTATCGTTAGCGCTGGCCAATAGAAAACAGCTCGTGTGCACTGATAGCAGCTGCCGAACAGAGTCTCGCTTTCCATTAAAGTTTAAACCTTGTTTGTATGGGAATTGTATTGTCTTAGATGCACCATTATAGATAACATCGTCTTTGCTGTGTTTTAGTGGCGATCGCTTATGGATATCGAAACAAAACAATACACAAAACAGAATATAAGTACCAGTTCAGCTAAAAGCGCTTCAGACGTGAATTGTATCGTATCCAATAATCAAACCAATAGCTTCTTACCGTAATACCTAAAGATAAATTTGACATTTCAAAAAAGTATGCACACTTTCTTCAAAAGAAAACTGAGTGTAGCGGTATTATTTTCATGAACAAGATATTGGGAATATTTGGATTTTAATTATTGGCTACCCAAAAAATGTTTACGATGGAGAACCCGTTCATATTTTATATATGTAATTATTTTATATATATACTAGGCATCAGCATTGGTTCATTCTTACTTTCCGAGCAATTATTATCGACATTTGGATTATAAATTAGTATTTCCTTTATCTAACACTTTTTTCGCTTAATCAAAATACTACTACAATTTATAACATACTATTCTGTATCCTTATTGTGGAAGTCACTGTTCTTGCACACGTTATTAACTTTGAGCAATTGTGGATGAATTGAGATACGCATAACTGGACTAACGATAATCATTCGCTCCTCATTCACAGACCTTCTATCGAGTGTTCACCACCTCCTACCGTCTCTCTTCGGCGGTCACTTCCGAGCCTGCAAAGTGACGTCGGCGACCTTCTGACCCAGTGACGTCACAGTGGCGTCGGCGAGCTTCTAATTCAGTGACGTCACTGGACCGGTGACGTCATGACCAGTCGGATGGGGAACCGGTCGACAACCACTGATCGGCAGCCCTTGGCCCGACCGAGCGCCGCGACCGCTCAGCACCACAGAACGGTGAGCATTGTCACCGTCAGCGGCTGGTCAAACGGGACCTGCTGGCGATTGGGTGTCGTTTGAATTAAAGGGACACTGCCACCTTCCAAAAAGTTATAAAATGTACGCCGTTTGTGGTGCAAAATATGGAGTAATTGCTGCTTTACACCCTGGAACAGCGTATTATACATTCTGTTTTCTCACAAACATTGCCTCCATTTCATGAAAAAGATTTGCCGTTTGAATATTGACGCTGTTGACGTCATAAGAAGAATTTTTGCGAAAAAGAAACCTTCATGCTTGCCATAAGTTATGACTAGTGTATAGCTAATTGTATGCCAAAAGTTTTACAAACAAGTCGACTTTAACTAAACATTTCAGCAAAGAGAGACTACGACATCGGCGTTACGGGGCGGCCCCCCATTCAAACTACACGCTGGGCGGGCATGGCGATGTTACAAATGCAGAATCGCAAACTTAGAATTCTATATTTTTAGACCCTAGTGTGGTTGTTTTGACTACTGCCATACACTAATTGCAATACAAGCAGCCAAAATGGCATCTCAACTAACAATATAATGTTAAACGGTGGTCAGTGTCCCTTTAACCCGCGCCGCTGGGCCTCGCATTTCCTTCGCCCGACTGGGGGTGTTTGAACACCCCCCCTTCTAAACTCGGCTCCATTGGCACGTATAGACCAAAACAAAAGAAACTGTTCGAAACCGTTATATCAAAATCATTGCGAAACTATTTTCAGACCTTTTTTATCGCTCAGCGTCAAAACTCTAGGTCACCAGACGGTCATCGAAGGTCAAATTTTCAAAGTCTGAGGACATCTCGCTCCCCAGATAAACCCCCAAAGTATCTCTGGGAACTATACTATCTAGAAACAAAAACGTTCAAAAGACAATCGCGAGCCATGAAATTTGCAATCGCCATGTATGTCACCTTCAAAATTTGACCTCAGGTCAATTAGTTTAGGCTCTAGAAGTCCATTAAATCAAAAAAGTGATTTGGCAAAAATATGTTCGTAAATAACTTCGTTACGCTACCAAAGAGAACGCCATACTGTTTTACGCCACCGTTGTTTGTCGCGTCAAAGGCGCTTTCTAAGTATGGTCAAATTTGAATTCATGTTATCAAACTTGAAAAATTGACCTAAGGTCAAGGTCCAAGTTTGTGACCCAAAGAGGTCATGTTGCATATCGAGAAATGTGTCTTGACGAGACAACACACTGGTGAAAGTTACAGTTCTTCTATCTTTCATTTATGGCCAGAGTTTTGACGAACAAAATGTTGCTTACGGATGACCTCGGATGACCTGAGATGACCCCCGTTTATGTTCCCTGAGCCAAAACTTGCACTTGGATCAACCATAATATCATATAGATAACATCATCCTAGAAGAAATGGACTGATATTCGCCTCTGAGCTAAGAAAAGCATTTTGATTATTTTCTCCATTGACTTATAATGGGAGATTCGCAAAATTGACTCGACCCTAAGTGTTACACCGATACAACAAATCCCAAAATATACATGGTGTAGATCACTAATGACTTAATGTAATCCTGAAAGTTAATATCGATCCCTAAAAAACTGTAGTTATGGCCACCGCAAACGTTTTTTTGTAGGTTAGGGTCACTTGACCTACCTCGGTGACTGACCTATTGACACGAACTTGAAATTTTCGCAGAAAATGTCCGGAAAGAATCAGTGATTATAGTTATGCAAATTTGCGGCGCTACGCGCCGCCGTTTTTTTCGTTAGTCTTTGAAAAAACATGAGAGGTGTCAAACACCCCCCCAGTGGGGCGCGGGTTAATGATCCCGCTCTTCTAATGTTTGACTCACATGGTATTTGTATGACGGTTCTGAAGGTTAGAACCACGGAGCCAGGTGCCAGGCTAGAGTTCAGGGTGAATTGGATTGATTTTGGGCCAACGATTTTGCTGCTGGGCCTTGGCTTCCTTGTCGGCTGAGTTGCTGGATCCAGGCCGTGCTTGGTATGATAAAATATGTATTTGTTATACACTATGCTAAGTATAAAACTATGCTAAGCTGGGCCGCGCCATCTCCGCCATGAACCCCTCGGGTGCCGTAGGCCTAGACGGCGCGTCGTTCAGTGGCCGGGCCGATTATGTTCAGCATTCTGGTCAATAACCTGCCCTGCCACCTGTGATGTAAGGTCAATGGCTACGCCGATGACACCCAACTGTTGGATCGAGCAAAACCGGAAAACCAAAATTTGACCGTTCTCCAGACCCGCATTCAGACCACATTGGATACCATGGAGAGGTGGTTCAAATCAAACTCGCTCAAAATGAACCCGAAAACGACCGACCTAATCCTTATTGGTACCAGGCCCAACATCAAAAGGACCCAAAACTTCCATCTGACCATTGGAAACTCAACCGTCTCCTTCCCGCTCGGTCCGGCTGCTCGGTGTCGTCATCTTCCCCATACTGTCCTGGGAGGATCACAGCAGTCACCCATACTGTCCTGGGAGGATCACAGCAATCAGGTCATCTTCCCCGTACTGTCCTGGGAGGATCACATCAGTCAGGTCATCTTCCCCGTACTATCCTGGGAGGATCACATCAGTCAGGTCGGCAAAGAGTGCAACGCTATTTTGATCTCTCTATCGCTTTCGGCATCACTTCTTAGGACATTCTAAAGCTTGTAATCCAAACACATGTCTTCCCTCCCTCATATTATTTTCTGTCCTTCGGCGTGGGGAGGCGCTACCAAAACTCAACTGTCTCGGATCCAAAAAAGTCATCAACTTTGCCGCAAGGGTCGTGACAGGTGCGAGGCGGAGCGACAGGATCGGACCTAGACCTAGATCGGACAGGATCGTTTCAATGTTTCTAGAGCCCGGAACAGCCACTTGTGGAGGGCTTTAGCAAAATACAAACAATACAAGCTACAATATAAGCATGAACTTCAGAACACCCAACTGTGGCTGCCAGCCGTGCTTTTGGGACACACCACTAAACCAACGCAACGAAAGTGCACATTTTGGTAATCATTCTTCGGACTTTTGTAACTGTATTATTTCTGTTATTACCTGCAGTGTCTAAATGTGATATAAACCCATGTTAGGCAAATCACGTGCGATACATGTATGTCGGAATGTTCGAAACAGAAGAGGCACTATAAGGGAACCACAGCGCCGCTTCACCAGCGGCAGGTGCACTTTCTTCAGGTGGAGGATGGCGTTGTCTACCATGTCCCTGGGGATAGGCACCACTGCACCGCTTTGACAACAGTGGCCTCGAGCTATCCTGTCGTCTTGGTTTTCCCGCATATACACAGTCTTTGTGGTGCCCACAAATGAAAAAGTCCAGTGGACTTAGGTCGGGAGAGGTAGAGGCCCATTGGACCAGCCCCCACCGGTAACAGTTGGCAGCACTCGGACGTTTGGGCGCTCAAAAACTACTAGACCATAGGGTTTCCATGTTAAAGCGACGATTTTCAGACGAGTCTGGCTCGTTACCTATGGAATATATTTAAATTTCGACTTCTGCAACATATAGCTATGAAGCTTGGCTACAACGTTTTTATTTACCATTTTCGATATTCTGGGCACAAAGAGGTGAAATCGGCTTGGGGGTTAAAAATATCGGAGCGCCCAATGCCGACTGTGGCATAGCATGGAAGTGGCGACTGCAGCGTCATCTATAATGCTAGTAGAGGCGCTTAGTTGTTTTGATTACCACTACCATATGCTACCAAGGGTACTGAAATCTATCCTTTTTCGACTATGCTTCAGCAGATTTGCTGAAAGTGAATTCAATAAATTAAGATTTAATCTATGGAAATGCAAGTTAATGATACAATGCAATACTGTTAATTTATCATAGACAAAATATTGTGCAAAACAAATGTATGTTGTCTAATTCATTTGGGTGCTACATTCCTTACCGTTCTACCCGGTGTCTAAATACCCTGCATTGGACGGCCGAAGGCTGATGTGCCGGTCGGGAAATGGAGACCGTTTCCTCGACTTCTCCATTTCCCCGACTGGAACCCAGTTCCTTAACAAATTATTCCAGTGCAGTCTGGTTATAACGAGCGGAGTTTATTGTCACTGCCACGACGTTTTCGCTCTCGAAGAAAACAGAGACGATGGTTCCTCCACTGTGCCGTGCCGCAAAGTCGACCCACGCCCCCCGTCGACCCCCCCCTCACCAGCTGAATGTTGGCTTCTAACCTGACGTTGCGAGTTGCTCCAGGCGGCTTGTTCTTCGTCACCGGTACGAAACTGCAAATTGTGTTGACTCAGATCTGAATAGACTTGCCCCTAGGGGCAAGGTTGAGCCTCCATGGTCCTAA
>VOPJ01010725.1:0-12399 GCA_014673585.1 Semibalanus balanoides
GAGTCGAGGGTCGCAGCGACATGCGACAAACACGGTTCGATAGAAAACAGATGTACCTGGTGTATCCTCTTGGATCCCCTTGTGCACTATAGTATATATGAGTTGAAGGGTTTCACGATTCCATTTATTTCTCGGGAGACTGCGCCAGAGACGTCTATGCCATCAATTGATTTAATATCTGTCACCTGGTGTCGAAAGTGACACTTTCAGATCAAAACTCTATCACCAGAGCTCTTTTGATTTCGTCATGGCGGCCCGGCGAACGCGTGCAGTTGAGTCTCCTACAATAACACTTTGATGTTTGAGAATGCAAACAATGTGTGCCTTTACTGGCATTGAAGTAACGTTGAAAAATAAGCAATAACGATGGCTTCAACGTTTTCCTATTTTCTTTCAAAACGGCGCAGAATTCGGATGTATAGTATAGTACACATCGGGACTCAGGACAACATTTTTGGTATAAAAAATACAATTCATATGTCATACAGATGTATCCATTTTCGTCCACATGTAGATTAGCAGAATATCTGTCATACATAAATCGACAAATTGCTTCTGCCCGAGGAATGAAAAATGTTACTTTCAATTTCATTTGTATACTAAAGTATTTTTTAGGCCTTCATCGCTTCCTCGCTTGTATACTATAGTACACATTTAGGCAACCGGCACTTCCTTTTTTGTATACTATAGTATACATTCAGAACTTCGTTCGCATGAGGAGGTTCCAGTCGACCTGATGAACCATTGTTCAACAATCGGCCTGAGGGCTCCCTGCTGGCCTGATCGGTAGCCTCAGTCGGCCTGGTCGACCTGAGTGGGCCCTCAGTCGGCCTGAGGAAGGGATTTTCGGTCTGAGGGCTTTGGGCCTTAGGGGATGTTCTCCGGCCGGGGAACTTTGTCGGCCTGAGGGGGCCCCGTCAGCTTGGAGGAGCCGATGCCGGTCTGGATGGGAACTAGGTCGACTTTTGGAGCCGTTCATCGGCTTGAGGGAGCCTCAGCCGACTTGAGGGAACCTTGGCCGGCCTAAGGAGTTCTTGTTCGTCCTGAGGAGCTCTTTTTGGGAATGTTGGGCCCTTTGTCGGCCTGAGGGACCCTTTGTCGGCTTGCGATGACCTCAGTCGGAATAAGGGGCCTCGGTTGGCCTTAGTGGGCACTCCGTCAACTTGAGGTAGTCCTTCGTCCATCTGAGGGAGTCCCAATTGGAATGATGAGACATTTTCCGGCTTGACGGTCCGCCTGTCGGCCTGATGGGGCCTCACTCAGCCTGGTCAGCCTGCTCAGCCTGAGAGGGCCCTCTGTTGACTAGGGGGAGCTCGGTCGCTTGAGGGAACCTCGGCCGGTTTGAGCGGGCCCTTGCTCGGCCTAAGGATGCCAGGTTGACCTGAGGAGTTATTCGTTGTCCTTAGGGGCCCTTTGTGGGCCTGAGGGGACCCTGTCAGCCTAAATGAAACTCCAGCGGCCTGGAAGGGAATTAAGTCGGTCTGAGAGGCCCTCGGTTGACTTTAGGGGCCCTCTATCGGCTTGAGGGAGCCTCGGCCGGCTTAAAGGGGCCTTTGGTCTGCCTGAGGAGATTTTGTTCGGCCTGAGGGTCTTTTCGTCGGCCTGAGGGGCCCTATGTCGGCCTAAGAGGGCCTTTGGTCAGCCTTTGAAGTTGCCTCGGTTTTGGCTGAGTGGCTGGCCGTTTGGCCTAAGTGCTTTCGAATATGCTGAGTGGCTCGGTTGCTAGAGGGGAGAAATGTTGAGGGTACCCTGTCGGCCGTGAGGGGCTCTGAGTGGGCCTGAGGGCTCGGTTGGCCTGAGAGTGGGCTCGATGTATCGATACAGTTTGCCGCGTAATGGTGTAAAGTCAGTCAACAGATGATTGTCATTTTGAAGATGGAAAGATACAGGTAGATGCTGGTAACAAGGTTGTCAATATGTGTTAGAAAATGGACTTTAAAGACTGATGTATATCTAGTATCAGGTAGTATAACGGCATGGCGCGAATGGGTGCTGATTAAAGAAGAGCGACGCTGTTTCGCGTTTGACCTGAATGAGCCAAACTGCAAAGTTTAGTCATTTTCTGTTGGTAACTTTGACCCCGGGATCCAAGAGGGTATAGTCAGGGGTGGGGTGACTGCACGTGCGGAATTGTAAGACCCCCATTATATATCTCAGGAACGCCTGAGCCGATTGCGTTCCAATATGGTGTGTGGTTAGGGACCCCTCAGCCGCCGCTTTCCCAGAAGTTAGGGATGGGGTGTCTCTGCGCGTGCGCACGTGCACACCCCTATTCTATATCTCAGGAATGGCTGAGCCGATTGAGGACGAATTCGGTTAGTGGTTAGGAATCTTTCAGCCGCTGCCTTTCCTCAAGTCAGTGGTGTGGTGGCTCTGCACGTGCGCACGTGCACACCCCTATTATATATCTCAAGAACGGCTTAGCCTATTGTGTTCAAATTTGGTGTGGGGTTAGGGACCTCTCAGCCACCACCTTCTCACAAGTCAGTGGTGGGTGCCTTTGCACGTGCACAAGTGTGCGTCCTTCTTTGTATCTCAGAAACTACTTGCCCAATCGATTTGAAATTCACATTTTATTTCGCGCTCGCTTATTCATCGCCAACTATAGCTCAGTGGAAGTCGACTATATAGTCGTCCGCCCCTGTAGCTCAGTGGAAGAGTGCTGGACTCCTGACCTATCCCAAGGTAGTGGCAGCCCGGCGTTCGAGTCGCTTCGGCGACCTCGCTATTTGCTCCTGACTGGGATGGCCTGCGGTCGGTGGCAGCAGTCGCACACAAGGTTCAGGTGACGTCAGTGAGCGGGGCGGACCGTGTCCAGGTATATCGGGCACGTACAGTCTCTCTTGAAGGTATCTACACACTGTGGCGGTGGCGCTACCCGTCCCGACCGAGGAAGGGGAGCTCAGTTTGAGAGTCACTGAATTGCCTGACCCGGGGACCGCGGAATGCGAGGGGAGCATGCCGTCAGACGAACCCAGGAACCGCCGGCCCCGATACTGTTCCGGAACACACTTACTAGCTGCGTGTGAGAAGGTGTGTTGTGTCGTTTACCTTGTCATCTGGAAGAGCTTTGAGACTAGTCTTAAAGTCACCAAGTTGTAAACGGCAGACCGATATGATCCTATTTTTCGGCTGTAACTTTTGAAAGAACCACCTATCATAAACGAATTTATCGTACTACACGCGGCTCGTCGCGAAAGCAGACGTCGCAGTGGACGCGCCGCATTGTAGTTGTTTCTGACCCTGCACCAATTTGTATCATTTAGGTTGTAAATGTCAAACAAAAAGTTATGTCACTTGCCATTCACACGAAATGATAAAACACGCGCAAGAATTGATCTCTCTCGCTCTCGCTCTCTCACTCTCTCACTTTCTCACTCTCGTTTGCAATATTTAAAATATCACATCATGCGAGTCAACCCTGAGCCCTGGCTGACTAAAAATGTGCACCAGTATATATATATATTATATATATATATATAATATAATATATTAATAATAATATATATATATATAATAGTAGTATATACTATATATTGAACTGAAGATGCCAGTCAAGAACTTTAAATCCTTAATCATGCCTTGTGTGAGGTTTCACTGCCGACGAAACTGTTCGGGCCTGAAAAGAGTGCACTAGCCAACAGGCTGTAGAACCTACACATTCCTTCATATGTGCAGGACGGCGTTCATTTTTGGGTTCTGTGATGCCTTTTGTATTGATGCCGGCTCTAATGATTCGTGTCGTTTCTCGTTTCAGGTAAGTAGCCCCTCAAGCATTGAAAGTGAAGGTGCGCGCGCCGGGTGCGGGCCGCCTGCACTGTATGGACGGAGACATTCAGCTGAACGGGGACAGGCCTAGTGTCGTAAGGGCCCGGCTGCCCCGCTCAGGTAGGCTGGCGGCCCCGCTCAGGTAGGCTGGCGGCCCCGCTCAGGTAGGCTGGCTACCGCAGCTCTGTGGAACGCTGGAGTCAGCCCGCACCGCGAGCCACCACCCCGAGCGTCGCGCCACTCCTGTGACCATCTCAGACCCATTGCAGCATTTTCAGCCCGGTAGCAGCACATGCAAAGTGTGCACTTCTCCAATGATCCTTTTGAAACGTAACCCGATCTTGTCTGACAAAAATCCGTCCATTATCCCCAAACCTCCAATGCCTGCCCGATCTGAAACATTTCTGTGTTTGGTGACGTCCATGAGAAGCCACCACCACAGCGTTAACCCTGCGTGGGTCGGGAACGCGCCTCTGTCACCATTGACGGTACACCGATCCTGCTGCAGCTGCGGCCGCGGTGCTGTGTAGCTCACCATGTGCAGTAACACGGAGCTGGCTCTCTGCAGCTGCGGCCCGCCATACGGTGCTGTGGGTCACCATGCGTGCTCTTGCAGTAACACGCCCGGCTACTCGTGCAGTTCTGGCAACGGATGCTGTGTCGCTCACATGTTGCATCCTAACACAGGAGCTGGCTCTCTGCCAGCTGCGGGCGCCTGGGTATTGTGCTCACCATGTGCAAGTAACACGGAGGGCTGGCTCTCTGCAACGCGGCCGCGGTGCTGCTTAGCTCACCGATGTGCAGTAACACGGAGCCGGCTCTCTGCAAGCTGCGGCGCCGCGGTGCTGTCGGCTCACCATGTGCAGTAACACGGAGGGCTGGGGGGCCCTCTTTTTTTTTTCTGGGCAGGCTTTTTATTTGCCACACGGGCGGGCCCCCGGGAGCCAGGGCCGGGGCTGTAGCTCACTATGTGCTACAAGTACACGGAGCTGGCCTCTGCACTGCGGCGGCGGCGCTTGTAGACTCACCAATGTGCAAGTAAACACGGAGCTGGCTCTCTGCAGCTGCGCCGCGGCGCGGTGTAGTCCTCAGCGATGAAATTGCCCGAAGTTAGAACGGAGCTGGTCTCTTGAACAGCATGCGACCGCAGGTAGCTGATGTGGTCTCACCATGTGCAGTAACACGGAGCTGGCTCTCAGCAGCTGCGGCCACGGTTGCTGTAGCTCCACCATGTGCAGTTAGTAACATGGAGCTGCTCTCTTGCAGCCCTTCCCGGCAACGTGCTGTGTGGTAGGCTCACCATGTGCAGTAACACGGAGCTGGCTCTCTGCAGCTGCGGCCACCGGGCTGTGGCTCAACATAGGTGCTGCCCCAAGTAACACGGAGCTGGCTCTCTGCAGCTGCGGCCGCTGTGGTGCTTGGGCCTCACCATGTGCACCATAGTACACGCGGCTGCTCTCTGTTCAGCTGCTTAAGGCCCAGCGGCGCTGATGGCTCCACCTTATGTGCAGTAACACGGAAGCTGGCTGCTCTGCACCTCGGTTCTCGCGGTGCGTAGCTACACCATGTGCAGTAACACAGGAGCTGGCTCTCTGCAACTGCGGCCACGAGTGCTGAGTGTAGCTCACCATGTGTGTCATATAACTACGGAGGCTGCTCTCTGCAGCTGCTGCGGCCGCGGTGCTGTGGCTCACCATGCCTGCTTAGTATAACACGGAGCCGGCTCTTTGCGGCTGCAGCCACAGGCGTCGTGGGCTCACCATGTGACTTTTTGCCTAGTAACACGGAGCTGGCTCTCTGTGCAAGCTGCGGTCACGGAAGTGCTGTGGCCTCCAACCATGCTGCAGTAACACGGATGCTGGGCTTCTCTGGCAGACTAGCGCCTAACGGTTGCTTGTGGTCCATCACCATGTGCAATAGTTAAACACGGAGCTGGCTCTCCTGCAGCTGCATTGGCACGCGGTGCTTGCTGCTCACCAGCTGCTAGTAACACGGAGCTGGCATCTCTGTCAGCTGCCGCACGCGCTGCTGATGTCGCCTCACCATGTTGCAGTCAACACGGCAGCTGGCTCTCTGCAGCTGCAGGCCGCAGCGATGTGTCGCTTTCACCAGGTGCATTACACGTAACACGGAGCTGGCTCTCCTGCAGCTGCGGCCACGGGTGCTGTGGCTCACTCATGTGCAGAACACGGAGCTGCTCTCTGAGCTGCGGCCGAGGTGCTGTGTCGACTCACCATGTGCAGTAAACACGAGCCGGCTCTCTTGCAGCTGCTGCTTCGTCTGTAGCTCACCATGTGCAGTACACAGAGTGGCTTCTCTGCAGCTGTGCGGCCGAGGGCGCTGATGGGCTCACCATGTGCAGTAATACGGAGCTGGCTCTCTGCAGCTGCTTCGGCCGCGAAGTGACTGTGTATAAGCTCACCATGCGCAGTAACACGGAGATCTGAGGCTCTCTGCAGCTGCGGCCACGGTGCTCTTGTGGCCTCCACCATGTGCAGTAACACGGAGCTGGCCTCTGCCAGCTGCGGCCGCGTGCTTGTGGCTCACCATGGTGCAAGTAACGACGGACCTGGCTCTCTGCAGCTGCGGCCCACGGTGCTGTGTGGATCACTATGTGCAGTAACACGGAGCTGGCTCTCTGCAGCTGCGGCCGCGGTGCTGTGTCGCTCACCATGTGCGGTAACACGGAGCCGGCTCTCTGCAGCCACTGGCGGATCCATAAAGTGTGATTTTGAACAGTTGGGTGTGGGGGGGGCAAATCTCCAAAAATATATCGCATAATTCTGAAAACTCATCGGATTTCGCTTGCTTTAAGATATCAATAACTGATTAAGACAAACTTTCTCTGTAATAAGTATTGCTAGTTTTACCGACAGAAACTAGGAAATGGTCAAATTCCTGTGCCCGATTTGCGAGGTCGCGTTTGAGGGGGGCCATGGCCCCTTTTTGCCCCCCCTGGATCCGCCCTTGTATGCAGCTTGCGCCTGCGGTTGCTGTATGTAGCCACCATGTGCAGTTAAAACACGGAGCTAGGACTCTCTGCAGCTGCGGCCGGACGGTGCTGTGGCTCTACAATGAATTGCATCAAAAGTAACACGGAGCTGCTCTCTGCAACTGCGGCCGCGGTGCTGTGTAGCTCACCATGTGCAGTAACACGGAGCTGGCTCTCTGCAGCTGCGGCCGAGGCGCTGTGGCTCACCATGTGCAGTAACACGGAGCTGGCTCTCTGCAGCTGCGGCCGCGGTGCTGTGTGGCTCCACCATGATCCCAGTAACAACAGAGCTGGCTCTCTAACGCAGCTGCGGCCGAGGCGCTGTGTGGCTCATCATGTGCAGTAGCACGGGAGCTGGCTCTCTGCAGCTGCGAGCCTTGGAGGCCCGAGGCGCTGTGGCTCACCACTGTGCAAAAGTAATAAACAAGCCGGAGGCTGGCTTCTCTTGCAGCTGCGGCCCCGCCGGTGCTTGTGTGGCTCACCTATGTGCAGTAGCAGGAGCTGGCTCTCTGCAAGCTGCCGGCCGCTGGTGCTGTGATCTAGTATCACCAATGTTGCAGTAACACGGGAGCGGCTCTACTAGCAGCTTGCGGCCGAGCCGCTGTGGCTCACCATGTGCAGTAAAACACGGAAGGCTGGCTCTCTAGCAGCTGCAGGGGCGCTTTGCGCCTAGTCAGCTCACCATGTGCAAGTAACACGGCTGGCTCTCTGCAGCTCGGCCCGACAGAAGCACTGTTGTAGCTCACCAATGTGCCATAGAGTAACACGGAGGCTGGCTCTCCTCTAGCTGCAGGACCACAAGGCTTGCTTGTGTAGTTCTCACCATTGGCAGTAACACGGATCCTGGCTCTCTGCAGCTAAACGGCCGAGGCGCGGAGTTCACCAATGTCAGTAACTTGGAAGGCTGGCACTCTCTGCTCAGCTCAAGGCCCGCGGACCGTATCGGTGACTAGTCACCATGTGCTTGAAGTGTACACGGAGCTGGCTCTCTGCAGCTGCGGCTGCGGTGTGTGTCGCTCACCATGTGCAGTAACACGGAGTGGTTCTCTCACGCTGCGGCCACGTGTGCTCGTGTGTAAATCTTTTCACCGATGTTGCCGGAGTAACCACGGAGCTGCTTCTCCCAGCTGCGGGCCACGCAAAGGGATGCTCAAGCATGTAGCTCCACCATGTTGCAGTAACACGGAGCTGCTCCTCTTGCAGCTGCGGCACGCGGGTGCTGTCCGTAGCTCACCCATGTGCCCAGCTTGCTAAACGAGAGCTGGCTACTCTGCTAGCTGCAGCGAAGGCGCTTGTAGCCTCACTATGTGCAGGAACACGGAGCTGCTCTCTGCAGCTGCGGCCGCGCGATGCTTGAGCA
Organism: Semibalanus balanoides; assembly: GCA_014673585.1. Lineage (NCBI taxonomy): Eukaryota > Metazoa > Arthropoda > Thecostraca > Balanomorpha > Balanidae > Semibalanus > Semibalanus balanoides. The sequence continues at coordinate 8,121 of VOPJ01010725.1, forward strand.
TATCACCATGTTGCAGTTACACGGAGCTTTGGCTCTCTGCATCAGTGGCAACCACAAGTGCTGTGGCACCCCATTGCGTAAACACGGAGCTGGCTCTCTGCGCTTGCAGCGATGGTGCTGTGGCTCACCATGTTGCAGTAACACGGACTGAGACATATCTAGAGAATAGCGGCCGAGGTGCTGTGTAGCTGTCACCATGTGCAGTAAACACGGAGCCGGCTCATCTGCCAGCTACGGTCCGAGGTGCTGTGTAGCTCAACATGTTGCATAAGTAACACGAGCTGCTCTCTGCAGCTGCAGCCGATGGTGCTCGATGGCCCCAACTCACACATAGCTGGCAGTCCAAAGCACGGAAGCACCCCGGTCCTGTGCGTTGCAGCTGCGGCCGCTGACGGTGCTGTGTGGCGGCGCTCACCATTGCGAGCTAACACGGAGCTGGCTCTCTGGCGCTGCGGCCGCGTGCTGCTGTCGCCAGCCATGTGCGTGAAATAAAACACAGTAGCCGGCTCTCTGCAGCTACGGGCCGCGGTGGCATCTTTATGTGCGGGGGCTCCCGCTCTCAGCCATGCCTTTTGCGCCTGCTTTTATTAAAGGAGCTAACTACGGAGCTCGCCTCTCTGAGCTCGACACCGTTTCGGAGCGCTGTGGCCCTCCTCGCCACCATGCTGCATAGTAACACGGAGCTGGCTCTCTGCAGCTAGCGGCGCCGCCGGGGCGTGGACTGTAGCTCACGGGCAGGCGTAACACGGAACTGGCTCTCTGCAGCTGCGGCCGCGTGCTGTAGCCTGAGTATGTGCCGTGCGACGTCTGGAAAGTAACAGGCGGACTGGCTCTCTGCAGCTGGCGGCCGCGGTGCTGGTTTAGCCCTCACCCATGGTGGCCGAAGTAACACGGTGAATTGCTGGCTAGCTCTCTGCCAGCGGCGCCACGACGTGTTGTGATGTGGGGGTAGTGGCTCACCAGTGTCAGGCGATATCACGGAGCTGGCGTCTGGCGCGAGCGTGCGGCCGTGGCGCGTGTGGTGGCTCACATGTGCAGTAACACGGAGCTGGCTCTCTGCAGCTGCGCGCCGCGGTGCTGTGGCTCACCCATGCTTGCATAACACGAGCTGGCTCTCTGCAGCTGCGGCGCGTAGCTGTGTCGCTCACCATGTTGATAGTAAACACGGAGCGGCTCTCTGCAGCTGCGGCCGCGGTGCTGTGGCTCACCATGTGCAGTAACACGGAGCTGGCTCTCTGCAGCTGCGGCCGCGGCGTCGCACATACAAATGGCGCTGCGGTGGGACGCCGCCGCCGCGCTCGGCCATTTGAATGCATCACAGCCAGTTCCCGCATACGTAATGTGCTGATCCGAAGACATATCAATGGACTTGAGCATGTGATCTGTACGATAATGGTGCGGAGAGTAGGTGGACGTGACCAGAACGTGCCCAGGTGGCCACGGCCAGGTGGACCGCCCACCGACCGAGTCAATATCTCAATAGTGACCTGTAAGTCCCACGAGGACAACATTCCGCGAATTATTTACAGTGTTCCAGGAGCAACAGTAGAGTACAATGCAGCGTCAAGAGTGATTTATAGTGCAAAATGTCTTGGGGAACACATCTGTACTTACTAAATGGGATATTTTGTATCGAATGGTGGGTATATTAAAGGGAGTAACTAATAACTAAGGCGGGGACGTCCGAGTATATAGCATATTTGTGGTGTGGTGTATTTTGCCACACACCTATCTATACTTGCACTGAAAACCTACGGAGACCATGCATGGTTCTTACAAGAGGTCTCCGAACCCACTAGCCATTCTCTGCAGAGAGCCACAAGTTTTGAAACCATGCCGGGTTCTCAATGCTAAAAATATTCTCGATTTATGCGATTTTTAGGTTTCAGGTCAACGGGTGACCTTCAGGTCAAGTGAATGACCTAAGATCGACCACGTCCAAACATTGGTATAAGTATAGCGCTTAGTATAACTTCTGAGCGGAGAGAGATAAAGAGACACCGTAAATGGTGTCTCTGACACCGTAAACACCGTAAACGGTAAGATACACCGTAAACGGTAACGTGTTACAACTTACCTGCCATAAGGAGAATCCAAAGACACCCCAATTTTAGTATCCAGGTGAACTAGTGACCTTTGGGGTCAGGTCATAGCTCATTGTGGCGTCACATGACCATGACGAAAAGGTTATAGGTCACGATCTAATAACCGTATACACTTCAAATTTTGATAGCATTTGTATACATGTTGTACACTCAGCTACTGATAATTTTAGCAAGACTTTTTTAAAGAGATAATTAATTTCAATACCTAATTTCAGCAAAAAAGTTATTCAAGTAAAATCTTACGGGGTCGTTTTAGGACCCCCGCCGTAGGGCGAGGGTGAGGTTTAACATCCATATTGCGCAATTTGCATGTCTGTTTGTTGTCTCAGTGATGTGAATCAGTCCTATATGCACTTTGTGAGGCGGGCCAGACAGACACTTGAGCCGCCTCCTGCAACCATTATATTTTTACTTGAACGCCCCTCACTCCATCTACTAGGAACGTCCATTACAACAGCGGAATTCACAGACATATTTTCATTATCATGCATTCTTGGCCTCAAAGCAACACAACGACTTGCAAACTTCATTGTGTGTGTCTACACAATTTTAGGAACAATGGGTATCGCGTGTCTCAATTAGATCAACCGGTATAGTTTAACTTAGTCAACAATTTCAAAACAATCAAGACCCAACATTATATGATGTGGCATATGTCTATACACCTATACTTCGTATAAGCGAAGTATAAATTCAAATTACTCAGATTTTCATAGAGACCCAGAGACGCCATGCACATTCTGTGGCTAAATTATATTATATATATATATAATATATATAATATATATATATAATATATATAGAGAAGAAGCGAAATCAGCGAACGAAACCAAGACCAGTCAATGGCCCAGCAGAGGTACAGCAGCAGAGAACAAACGACCAAACAGCAGATGAGAAAGCAACCGAATCAGCAGAACGGTAGAGAAGAAGCGCACCCGACCCGTGTCGCTCCCGGACCCAGCCTGGTCAGGGCGGCGCAGGCCAGCCCCTACTCCGCCTCGAGGAAATACGTGACGGCCCGGCGCCCAGGTCACAGGTCACCGGCCGCCAGGGTCACCTAGGCCGCGGCAACTGAACGACGACAGAATGGAGCACTACAATATACAGTATATAGTATATATATATATATATATATATATATATATATATATATATATATATATATATTATATATATATATATACAAACGTAGGTTACAAACATATAGTGTTTAGTTACAATGGATAGGTTTTATTAGAGCTGCTCATAACACAGACGTGAGATACTGTGAGATACTGTGAGACATGTAACACGTTCGCGATATCTTGTGTGTTAATTTTGTCTGGGGAATTGTTGTCAGTCACCTGATGAAGGTTTGTGCCGAAATATAGTGACCTTTTTACGAATATTTTTGAATTTTGAGACTCATGTCATTTGTATCGTTATATCTATTGACAATGTATTAAGGTGAGAACTCGCTAAGCTGTGGATTTTTTTAGTTTTATCGAGAAGATACCAACAATTTTCACATTTCACGGTGAAATGTGAAATTTTTGGTATCTTCTCATTAAAACTAAAAAAATCCACAGCTTAGTGAGTTCGCACCTTTATCCATTGCCATTTTCTCTTGATTCACTTCTGAGTAAAATGATGGCACATTTGTGATGGCAGCAGGCAGTAGGTGATCCGTCATACTTCCTGCATCCGCCACTGTGCACAAAATGACGAAATGGAGATCACAATGTCTTATCCAATATACTTCCTGATCACAAAATTGCTTTTATGTCACTATCTGTAAGGTATTTATATGATGAATCATAAACGACATAGGTGGAAAAATTACACCCATTTTATCACTCCTAGTGACGCCTCTGATGTTCTGCAACTCTTACCATACCACGTATCGGATGCACGCGGCAGTTATCTATTGAACAGAGTTAGAGGCTTCGAAATCTGTTCACAGTTGAGCCTACCATGACATATTTCACAGAAAAAGCCTATCGGCCAGCGGCACCCATATTACCGAGTTTTCCTTATCTGCGCGGGCGGTCGAGACGAGCGGCGCCTCCGGTTCCGTCGTGGATATACGGGGAGGAGCCGCAGTGTTGACCCGGCGGGCCGATAGTGCGGCGGCACGGGGCCGACTATCAGCTCTCTCTCTCTCTCTCTCTCTCTCTCTCTCTCTCTCTCTCTCT
>VOPJ01010726.1:0-12401 GCA_014673585.1 Semibalanus balanoides
CCTGAGCAGACCATCTGACCCTCCCCAGCAGACCCTCGGACCATCCCTGAGCAGACCATCTGACCCTCCCCGGGGACAGATGTCCGGCCGGTGACGCCCGCCGCCGGTAAAGTTCAATCGGCTGTCTGACGTAGTTGTGGACGACTTGCCCGTCCCTGAGGCTGGCGCACCCGACTGGCTCGTGAAAGGCTGACAATATGGCGCAGAGCGGCCCGAGGTCGATACAATGAGCATTCGTGACGGGCTTAGGTGGGATTCAGGGACTATTGGGCTCCTGAGATAGGCTAGAGTGGGAGCGATACCAAGTGTTTCAGCGGATTGGAGCAGAGTTGGAAAGTAGTGTTATCGTTCCGCGTACTTAGTTTATGCGCCTGGCTAATATTATGATGTATGCCCTGAACAGAATGCAATGCAATGGGACACTTGACAATGTCGCAAAACGTTAAGAGTGGTACAATTTTGCAGCTCTTTGCTAATGACATTGCAATGAAGCAAAGCGTTCCATCTGATTGTAGCGTTTGTTTTAGTACTTTGAAGCTTTCAGGTCTGTTCTTCTGTAGTGGATGATGAAATACGTCTACAAATACGTCTGTAATACTGAAATAAGTCTGTAATAAGATAAGTAATGTAAGTCATTAACCAGATAAGTAATGTAAGTCTGTAGTACTGTAATAATGAAATACGTCTGTAGATGTCATCCAGTTAACATCATAAAGAACAGAAACTAAAAATACACTACATTCTCTAGAAAATGTTTTTACCTAAAAAAAAACTTCTTCTATAGGTACCGTCAAACTAGCATCGTGTTATGTGTTCATTTAAGTAGATTTCGTCGATATCACTTGTTTGCTCATGTCTTCACTGAGAGCTATTTTTGTGTCATGGCTTGTATGACTTTTACGGTGACTGAATAAACATGGTATAATCCACATTAAGTGAAGGTCAGGACGGACTAGTGATACCATTCCTCCTATGTTGGTGTCCTCTTGGGTGTCCAGTGTCCACTAACCTGCTGACGCCGCCCAGAGCAACGCCTGGCGACCGTCATGGTCCCGCACAGTCACGTCTACACCGTGTGCGATCAGCTTCTTCAGCGCCAGCAGACCCAGCTGGACGTCCGTGGCCATCTCTGCTGGTACAATACAGCGGCAATGGTTAGAGGAACACGTCCGTGGCCATCTCTGGTGGTACAATACAGCGGCAATGGTTAGAGGAACACGTCCGTGGCCATCTCTGGCGGTACAATACAGCGGCAATGGTCAGAGGAACAGTGGCTGGCTACGGCTATCACAGAAAAGCTGTGATTTACAACTTCTTTATCAGTATAATGATCCATTTATTGTACTCTTCGCACTCAAGTACAAGTTTTTCGAAAGCTATGCCTGCTTAGCATGACGTACGAACCCTGACTTTAATTGATACCGGACTTAACCTTAGTTGATCCTGATGAAGCCTCCTTACAGACTTCAATTAAAGTTGCATGGACATGGTTTGCAGGTTTGGTGAGCTTCCTCGCCTCAGTCTGAGCCTGATGGTCCGAGGTCGGCTCGTACACTTGAGTTGTTAGTTACCTGAGTTGGGTCCGCACATCTGAGCGGCGTAGTGTATCGGGTACGCCCCGTGGATGTCCGCGGTGGAAGGGTTGGCGCCGGCGTCTAACAGAATGTCCATTATGTCGAGTTCTCCGCAAACTGCAACAGAGTTAAAAACATCGTGCGACTGCATTATCGTGATTAATTTCGGTTAACTTCGGTAAGGCTGCCTCCTGCGCATATATGTCAGTTGAAAGAGATGAAACGACTTAAATCAAACACGAAGTAGAACATAACTGGACTCATGGAGAGTACAATTATAAAACCTTTTTAATAATGAATTTCAGAACTATGCAGACAGGACTATTCAGAACTATGCAGATTACCCGGTAACTTCACCGACAATTGAACACTTCGAATCCCTCGAGAAGTAGCACTTCCATTGTTATTCTGCCTAATGATAGCGTTAGTTTCACAGTGTATTTCCACGGGCGGTGCCATTGTACGTTGTTCAGTGATCTTCCGGCCAGGCGGCACTCTAAATCACCTCAACCATCCTCGGCAGTGGGCGGGCTAGACAGCCAGTGAAGCCTGCGCCGGTTCTGTGCTCCGGTCTTTCGACAGCCGCCGCTCTTGGTTGCCTGTAATAACTTCGCACTCCACCCCACGCAGCGCATCCCGGCAGCCGGCATTAATTATCAGGCGACTGCAGTGACGAAGGTTCGAGCTCGCGCCTCCCCGCTGTCAGAACGCCGCCGGGGTCGACGCCGCCGGTCGAAATTGCCTACACTTCGACGTCCGACATATCGATTTTAATTGACCGACTTCGGGCAGATTAGGAGCAGATTTCGGACTTCGACACATTTTCGATAGATTCTGCATTGCAAATATGAAGTGGACAAGCTGATTTGGAAATTCGAATACTGTCACTTGGCCAAATTATTGGTTGTCTCGCTAGTCCGGGCTAGGAAAATCTGTTCGATATAGTAATTTCATCCCAATGTCCTACAATCGGGCCACAAATCGTATGCAAATCTTTGGATGTTATGTGTCGATCCCACTCGTTACGCATCGCTCCCCCTGGCGACAATCGTGTCCGTTCTACACCAGTCGGAACTGCATAATTTGACTCGTATTGGAATATCTCTACGTTGGCTGCGAACAATACCACTTTGATGAATGTATCTGATGTGTCGAACGTCTCAAATCAGGCTTGTCGCTACATATATACATGCGAATGTCTCAAATGTGTCGAAATGTATTGAATGTCACGAATGTCTTGAATTGACTGTTAATTTTTTCCTCGTTATGAATTGATCGCACCGAGTCTGCTGTGCAGTGGAATGTTCTGCAGCGGTGGTGTTTTCGAGTTGCAGGGGCGACGGGAAATTGAATCGTAAATGGTTGATGGGAAGTGCATCGATTCTACGAGCCAGCTGGCTGATGGAGTGCCATTGAATTGTTTCGTAACAACCGTCTGCAGCAGTCTGATAGAGCACGATTGAAATGGTCCTTCTGCAACCTTGAAAATTGCAACATTGATGTTTTGATTAATATTAACAACTGTGACGTCAATCCAGCAGACAAACGCTGAAAAAGAGAAGCTAGCGTGCATGCCACTTAAGCGTTTTATTTGTTTGAATTTTGTATTACTGGTTTGGAAATTGTAGAAAACGTTTGCACGACCAGTCTTAGAGTGAGCGAATTCAGTGACTGATTTTCACGAGTTCCTACGCAACTTAATAGGCCTTTGATATGATTTTGGGATGTTTTCGCCGCTCTATCGATTTAACTGCAGACCGGCCGGCCCAGGTTCAATCTATTCAACCAATCGATCAATGAAGGGCCCTAACCCAAATCCCAACTCACTCAACTCACGCCACTATCGGGCTGACATTGAGTGTTATTGGTGGAGGGAGGGGGTAGCCCGGACCAATTTCGGCGCGTTTTGTGCTGCTCGGCTTGTTTTGTTTACCATTGCCTTGTTTGAATCCTCTGCTGTGGTCTAAAGCTATGCTCTAAATATATTATTGTTAAGTTTATACATATTGAGCAAGTCACCAGCATTATTTTAATGCCAAGCTGTTTCTGGATTCTTTGAATCACCAGGGTCCACTTACCAATTTTTAACAGTAACCATCCACGTAAATATAGAATGGCACAAGCATCACAGACAAACAACACAGAAAAAAAAACAAAAACGGAGACAAAAAAACAAAACACAAAACAAACAAAACAAACCATACACCACAACAATACAAAACAAATAAACAACTCAAAACAAAAAAAAACAAAGTACAATACAATAGAAATATTTTTCAGCAGCACACTTCAAAGAAGTAGTTGGACTCCTTGACTTGATCATACGCAGTTTCCTAGGGCAGGTCAAAGTATCCCCCTCAACTAAATGACATCGTTTGTTGGCCTCTGTGACTCCAAATTCGGACCGCCTAATTATTTCCTGTGGCCCATTTAAATTCGGCTCGGTCCAAGGTTTCACACTACTAGTTCAGTGCGCAGACCGTTTGGCAGCACAGTCAGCCTCAGCCTTGAATTTGCAACGCCAAATCGACCTCCGTTCTTGGGCCGCCTGTCATCGACTGCAGTCACTCTCAGTCAGGAGGCAGACCACTCCGACGCTCATTGAAGGACGTCCCGAACCTTATCAGCCCAGCATTTGGACCAGAGTATTTCTCGTCTTTACCCTATCAGAATCGTGCTGAACGGCACCACGTCGCCTGTAATCCTGCCCCCACTACAACGCCGTGCATTGAGTCACAGTGTTCTGGTCGCTAATTCCCAGATAACATCTCGTGGCACAGGCACAATAGCTTCTAAGTCGCCATACCCTGTTATTACCCATACCAGCCTATAACAGCGCCGGCCGGGCCTGTAATAACGGAGCGCGTCGAGTGCGGCGGGGTGGCAGCAGCGTGGGCCGGCGAGCGGCCCGCAGTCGATACTACCGCTCTGACGAGCTGATGAGCGCCGGTTGACGGTGCGGAGCTCGCCGCTCGGTCAACAGTTCGTTAGCGCTGCGGTGAAGGCTGTGTGTCGGCGGCGTGGTAACGGGCCTGGGGGAGGGGGAGACTGCGTCTTAACAGTCCCGGTGAAGGACTGTGTGTCGTGGCGGGGCCGGGGGAGAGCCTGGGAACCCGAACTGCGTTCTTAACAGTGGTCTTGTTTTTCATGGTGAGGCGCTGCGTGCGTCAGCGAGCTGAAAAACGCAAAACAGCTTAGAGATGAAAATGTAACATGAATTATCTTCAAATTTATATGAATCATTCGACGCGTGTTTCCTAGATACCACTATTCGTGATGATCCCACTCCTCTTTGATTTGAAAGACTTGTGAGCCCTGCTGCGCGGTGCCAGCAGCTCGTACCGGTTGAGTACAGGTCGGTCATACCGCGCAGTGCCGAGCTGGTGTGCTGAACCATCGGCTGTATCGATTTGCCAGGGCGACCTCCGGTCACTGGACAGGTGGCCGGCAAGGTGTGGGTGTGGGTGTGGGTGTGGGTGTGGGTGTGGGTGTGGGTGTGGGTGTGGGTGTGGGTGTGGTGTTCAGGGTGTGTTGTGTGTGATGTTTCCTGTGTAGGTACTGTATTGATGTCCGCGGCGCGTCCCGGCACCGAGCGGCGTTCAGTGGCAGTCTCGAGGTGGCGACCCCTCACCGATCTCGCCCGGCTGTATACTACATACAGGTCACTGTGGTCAGCTCACGAAACCAGACCAAGTCGGGTCGCAGGTCACTGACCGATCGTACCGTCATCAGCCGCTACACCGCCGGATGGTAATACATCACTGCAATGTCAACTAATGGCGGTCGTTAGTCGGTCGTTACTGGCCTCGTGCGTCATTGCGATAAGACGACGCAATTCAGAACGTGACACATGCAATTGCACACCTAAGTATGCAAGGGGCTTGACAATGCGAGGATTAAACAAGAGTTTGAAGTCGTTCCGGTACATGCGTTTATTGGCGACGAAATCGATATGGCTATTCTGAACCTGAAGACGTCTTGGAAAACATGTCATGCCTTACGCCACTGGTCCGGTCGGTACCTTGGCACCTCTGTTGTGCTGTTGTGTTGTGTTGTTATGTTGTGTTGTTGTGTTGTATTGTTATGTTGTGTTGTGTTGAGTTGTGTTGTTGTGTTGTGTTGTTGTGTTGTTGTGTTGTGCTTTTGTGTTGTGCTGTTGTGTTGTGCTATGAAGTATTGTGTTGTGATGTGACGTTGTTGTTGTGTTTGCATTTGTATTACAGTTGTAGCAATCGACAAATAGCAACGCAATCCACAAATTGCGTGGCGATTACATCTCAGAGTCAGGTGTTGTGCTGTTGTGTTGTGTTGTGACGTGTTGTATTGTGTTGTGTTGTGTGTTGTGCTGCTATCACCCTGTCTGATAAACGAATGCCAGGTTTATTTTAAATTACGTTAGTCCAAATGTGACACGAAAATTACGGCAGTGGAATCAATGTGAATGCATAACAAAAAAGTGACATACAACAGGAAAACGGCATCACACCAGCAGCTGTTCATTACTGCGTCAATATTGGGTACTGTCCGGCCACGTCACGGTATATAGAGGGGGGGATTGACCGGGTGTCCAGCCAGCTCGACCACTGGTGACTGGCCAGTATCGACTCAGTCAGGCTCCGCCCGTCGCCGCACTCTGTTTTGCCCATAGCTATAGCAACATTGCTGGAAGGTCGTGCCTGCATCGACCCAGCTGAAGTGGACGGTACTGGTGCTGCTGCCGCGGGCCACACACGGACAGTGAAACATGTACGTCACCACCGCAAGTGGCCCCTCCCCCGACCGAATGGAATTTGACCCGGCCACCTCGGAATGACACGCTACAAACCACCGCTGGGGGCTCTTTGGCGAGCTAGTTCAGCAGAGTTGCATTTGGAGGGTTGAAAACGACGCATGCTGATTTTGTACTGACATGATATGTTGTTACACTACGGTAAATTGCATTAGCTTGAAAGACATGGAGCGAAAAATGACCTTAGCTGCCGGTGTGCCCTAAAAATCCGAATCATCATCATCATGAAGCTCATCGTATTGCGAGGAGCAGCTCAAGTAACATTTTCACCGTTGTTGCGGACCGTTAGTAAATATGTACTATGGTATAATTTGGTAAAGCAAAAGGCAGGTCCGACCAAAGGCCATCTGCATCGGCGTTGTATTAATCTTCTCTGACAGGACGATTTCTCACCCCAGTTATTTTCATAGTTGAATCCAAGAAGCCCCATTTGTTTACTTTCGAAAACGACTTTACGGTAGCTTACATGACGCTTCCCTGGGGCGTCAAGATATGTGTCCGTTCGCGGTCTATTCACACAGCACACAGGCTGTAGCATTTTAACAGGTCGACATTGGTTTTTCACCACCTCCTGCACGTGGGCAGCATAAATCGATAGCTATTGTTTTTTCATAGTGACCGCAGCCACGGTACACGGCGCGAAGTGCCTGGGAGACGATTTCCGCGCACCTGACGCGGCCACATGGTGGTTCCTGGAGCTCTGGGTCGATGTGACCCGCACCGCGCCGCAATAAACACGTGACGGCGCTGGCTGCGTCACTCGTTAGTGGTGTCGCAACTTCGCCGCGATGGTCTAGTGGTCTGGTGGTCCGGTGGTCTGATGGTTTCTGACCTGAGTCCGTGCTGGTCCGTGGTCTGATGAGTCACCTTGGTGGTTTTCCGGTGGTCTCACTGATTTGGTCTTAAGGTCGAGGTCCCGGTGGCTCCCAAATGCTCGATGGCTCTCGCAACTGTCTGGTGGTCTCTGATGGTCTCCCGACGGTCTGATGTGTCCAAAATGGTCAGGTTGTCTCGTGGTCCGTGGTTAATCAGAACCGCAGCCGCCGACAGTCCCCGATTCGATCTTGTAGCTGGTCATTTACCCGGGCCCCGTTGCAGCTCCGCCGAGCGCTCGGTGTCTCCGCCGCCTGGGCTCGGCTCTCCGCCCGGGCTCGGTCTCTCCGCCGCCGAGGCTCGGCTCTGCCGCCGCCCGCAGGGGCAGACCGCAGTGCTTCGTCTGGCGCGCTTTCCCATCAGTGCCTCCGAAACGGTGTCCCATGACAGACGTGGAGTGCAGCGATGGGATCTCTTACCTGGGTATAAATAGCACGCTATCGGCCCGACTCGCCCGCCGCAATTAGCTACATTAGTTATATGTTATTCGGTCAGGTGCAGTGCATCAACAAAACAGAAGCAGAACATGAGTGTGGTTTCGGCAATGATGCTTTGACCTTGAAGTGCTTGTGTTTTACGCAGGTGTTTAGCCGCCCCTGTAGCTCAGTGGGCAGAGCGCTGGTCGTTTCGACCTATCTCTATGTACGTGGCAGCTGCGGTTCGACCCGCTTCGCGCGCTCGCCTATTTGCTCTGACTGGCGATGGCCTGCCCGCGGCCCGGTTGTGCAGCTGGTCGCTTCACTAGGTCAGGTGATCGTCAGGAGCGGGGCGGCGTGTCGCAGGTAATGTGGCACAGTACACTTCTTCCTCTACAATCTGCCGGCCAACCATGGAATTTAGCGTTGATCGGCTGCGTGAGGTCAGGACCAGCGCAACAAGCTCTGCTTAGCGCGGGTCCTGACCTCGGAAAGCCAGCCATACAAGAACATTCGGACTAAATTTATAACAAAAATAAATTAACGACACCAGTCTGTCTGGGGTGACGTTAAGTGTGACAGTGTAAGATGGCCGACTACGGTCATCATTTGAGTGGACTGTCATCGTCTGAGCCGCCGTCACTACGCGGGTCTATCATCACAACAAATTGGCCAGGATACCCATCAAACGGCTCCTTCATAGGTAGGTAGGTACTGGCCTTACGTTTAACGTTTGAGAACAAATCGCGGACGGATTTGATTAGCATAATGTCCGTGGATCATGCGATATATTAGCTCTACAAATTTACTTGATGGAGTATATTTTCTCCCCGATTTTCCCTTTTGTCTCGCTTTTTGATATCTTGAGCTAGGTACTGTCTTTCATTGGGAACTTTGTGCAAAATCCGTTACGTCGAGATTGTGAATAATAACATGAAATTGTGATGTTTTACAGTAGGCCTTCAGGGAGGCCCGTAGTTGTGGTATTGTAAGTACTTCATCGGCGTTGGCCGTTCTGGGCTTTTTAAAACGAAAATAGCGAAAACGAAGCATTTGTAATTTTATAAGATTAAACGACCTCTAAAAATATACATACCTAGAATACTTACAGAGTAAAACTACTTGGACTTTCTCCTTCTTGCCCCTGCCTTGCCTCAACATACCCTGATGTGACCTAATGGCATCTTCCGTTCGATTGCTAGTGAACACTGGATGCTGAGATGTTCTTCTAAGATTCCGCTGTCCCCACTGCACGCAACCCAGTGATCTCCGAACGCCGTCCTTGGCCTCCTTTCATCTGATCCCGCCGACTACATAGTTCTACTGTCATTAGTCCACTGACCTAACCTACTGACCCGAGACAGAAACAACCCGAATCAATACATTGGCTCCTTTGGATTGGTCCTCTCCGCTGCATTCCAATGTGCTGATATTTCACCAGAATACAAGGGGTCTCTATGGGCGCAAATTGACCTTAGTTGTCGGCGCGCCCGAAAACCCCAATAAACAAACAAGGGGTCTCTGTTTGCCCATCATGCCCTCTGTGTACAAACCCCCGAATCTCTCCCCTCGCCCTCACCTGTGGCCCAGTGTATTGCCGAGTGCCGCTCGTGGTCCAGCGCCGAAACGTCGGCCCCCCTCCTCAGCAGCAGCTTCACCAGCGCCCTGTTCCCGGAGATGACGGCCAGGTGGAGCGGGGTGTAGCCGTCCTCGTCGCCGGCGGCCGACAGCTCCGGCGCGGCCGCCAGCAGCGTTTCGGCGCAGCTGGTGGTGTTGCTGTCGGCACAGTAGTGCAGCGCTGTCTTCCGCGTCCGGTCCCGGTCCCGCGCCGCCCCCGGCTGCACAAGAACGGGCGGAGGGGTCAAAAGGGGCTGGTATCGTGACGCCGGTCCTGGTATCGTGACGCCCCCGGCTGCACGAAAACGGGTGGAGGGGTCAAAAGGGGCTGGTATTGTGACGCCGGTCCTGGTATCGTGACGCCCCCGGCTGCACTGCCAGGGGCGAGAGAAAGGGTTCAAAAGGGTCACGGTACATCGTTGTTTAAGGGGTAACTGTGGCGAATCAGAGGAGTGAGAGTAAGATTCTGATGAGTTCGGCTTAGAAGACTGAATGTGACTGATGTCCTGGTCAGATACACTAAGAACGGAGGACCGAGGACTAGAGGTGGAGACTGGCTGATGGGCGATGGTCACTGTTGCCGGCTCTATAAATGTCCATTCAAGTAAGGGAAGTTCTCACCGAATAAGGCGGGACATAACTTTATACCCGCTACTCGCCGAAGAGGCCACCGCATAAAAGTCTGAAAAGACATGCCTTTCGGAAATTGATCATGAAACGGGACAGTGTTCATATATGATGCTAAGCTTTAAATACACGGTAAGCATACACAATTGCCGATTTCCCGCCGCTGACCGGCCGGCTGCTCGCTACTGACCTGTTTACTCAGTATCCGGCGCACCTCCTGGTCATTCTCCTGCTGGCAGCCAGCATCAGCGGTGTGACCGGGCCGGCTGCTGCTCGCTACTGACTGTTTTCACTCAGTATCCGGCGCAACCTTCCTGGTCATTCTCTGCTGCAGGCCAGCATCAGCGGTGTGACGGTCCGACCTGCTGCTTCGCTACTCTGACCTGTTTCTGGTATCCGGCGCACCTCCTGGTCATTCTCCTGCTGACAGGCCAGCATCAGCGGTGTGACCGGCTCCACGGGCCGGGTGAGGTCCTCCTCCTTCTCCTCCCCCTTCGCCTCGTACGCCACCGGCAGCTCCGTCACCGTGGTCATGGTGACGCCTGAAACACGGACAGCCATCACCGTCACTAGTCAGCTCTAAGGCGCGCTTAAACACACCACTTGGAATATAAGTCGTTGCGTTGCACCAGCTTTGCAGTAAGCCACAGTCACCGTCCAAGATAGGTGCTCACCTTGGGACTGCATCACCGTTTTAATGTACGGGTTTGGCTTGCGAAATTTCACCGTCTTTTTCCCGTTTTTGTCTCGCCTCTCAGCGACCATCCTGCGGCTGATAACCTTAATTGTGATAGATGTTCTCCAGGCACTCCCGGCAGAATATCTATCTATAGCGCCGCAGCGTCACGTCCTCTCGCCACAGCTTCGGACCAGCCTCACGTCCTCTCGCCACAGCTTCGGACCAGCAACTGAGGCAGGAAACAGCGGCGTCCTGCAGCCAGCGGCTTAACTCAGCTCAGCACGCAGCCGGATAAAATGGAGCCCCGGCCCCCGGTCCCGGCCCCGGCCCCGGCCCTGGCCCCGGCGGTCCAGCCGGTCACGACACGAGCCGCGTGCGTCGCGAGGGATCGGGGCTACCGGGAGCAAGGCCGCCCCGCTGCGTGTGGAGCTCAGAGGTCCCGAATGAGTTACCGGCACGCGTCTCTCAGATTGGTTTTCCAGAATGTCAACAACTCCTCTTTGCTGTTCTCAGTAATGGTGCCGGAGCATACAGCGTATTATGGGTGATTGAAACGGAAATGCTAGGCCACAGATGTGAGTGCTTCTGAGTTTTGTAGTCTTGTGTAGGTTTATATTCCGAAATTCGTACATCACCGAGCAAATTCTCTCTGGACAGAACAAACAAAACCAAATGCATTGATCTCGAGTAATTAATGCAGTGTGCACTGTGCATGCTCCTATACGGCTGTAAGGCCGACGAAGTTGGCGTACGAATGCCAGTTATCTTTTGTGTTGTTTGTGCAAAGGCAGTCCCGTCATGTATGCACGATAGAAGCATGATAACGGTCATTAATCTCCTACTGAACGAACAACCTTTAAAATTATCTATAGCGTGTTTAATTTAATTGAATTTCCAACACAGAATCATGTTTATAAACACGCAAGTGGGATTAAAGTTACCAAAATCGGTGAATCCGAAGCCACGATTGACCTGAAAAGAGAGTCGCGGTTTTCTTTGTGTGGTGACCTTGAATAGTGTTTGGGGCTGGGTGGGTCGGTGAGTGAGCACGCGAGAAACTCGTTATCCCTAAAACATTCGGGCGAAATATGTGACTTTCCTTCAGAATTGCGCGATTAAATCCACTTGGGGATGGGAAAGACATGTGAATCTCAACCAGTCCTTAACATGTCAACTGTGTTCTGTTTCAATGCCGCTGTTTTCCTAAATAGCGGTCAGGTACTGATGTAAACGATAGATTCGAGTATTGTGCTTCTGAGTGCGGCTAGCAATAGTGAACATAATTTATATTTGTTGGCATCGCTGTCATTTCCTTCAAGGGATTTTGCATGTAACGAATACGCGTATGTTGAAGCTAATAGGTACACATTTATATTTTTAGATGCATATTGCATAGGTACAGTAGGTACGCATCACGCAATTATTCACTCTCTAATGAACTCTTCAATTCGTAACCACCTTCGCAAAATTTTCCAACTCTCATGTTCAATGACATTACTACACCACCCTGGATCTCTCCCTGTGCGCTGTGTGGATCCTCCGGCCTCGCAGCAGTCTCCTTCCAGCGTTCCGCTCCTTCGTGTGGGTCGTGTTAACCCTCCGGTTCCCGCTGGATGTCGTGTTAACCCTCCGGTCCCCGCTGGATGCCGTGTTAACCCTCCGGTCCCCGCTGGATGGATGCCGTGTTAACCCTCCGGTCCCCGTTGGATGCCGTGTTAACCCTCCGGTCTCTACTGGATGCCGTGTTAACCCTCCGGTCCCCGTTGGATGCCGTGTTAACCCTCCGGTCCCCGCTGGATGCCGTGTTAACCCTCCGGTCCCCGCTG
>VOPJ01010727.1:0-11268 GCA_014673585.1 Semibalanus balanoides
ATTTTCGTTTCACCTTGGTTGGCGACAACATATTTATTTTGACGTCGTGTAGCCACAAATTAATTGATATCGAGATATATTTATGATGGTCTGAAAGCAAATTGTCCGCTCTATTGAATGGTGTGCTTGGTTTTTCTTTTCAGCCAAAAATGTGGCAGATATGATTCGAGGAACTTAGGGGTGCCATTTTTATGAAACACCCTGTATTCTATTTCCTCATCATCTTTTCACTATTTCTATGTAGTCGAAGGCAAAATTTATGCGAAAAGAAAGCAGGTAAACGGTAAACGGAATAAATGGCCATTCGATTATTAAATAAAAACATAGGTTCGAAATACATCTATCGAAGGACCTTTGCGCCACACATCTTGGGAATCACGCCAAACGTACACGCTTTAGGAAAGACCATGACGCGAATTCTTGCCAGATTGTGTAATGCAAGCGGCAAGCTGAATAAAAGGATATGGAGATAATGAATAACGTGGGTAAATAAACTGAATATACTAAACTGGAAGTAAAATTATAGCCCATTCCAGGTCAGCTTCTTGTCGAGTTAAAGGAAATAGTTCACCTTTAACATGGTGTATTGAACTGAGATAGCAGTTTTGTAGCCCGTGTTGAGAAACATCTGCAAGTTTTCTTGACTGACGTGACTCTCCAGCCGCATATATTTTGCATTTTTGCGAAGGAATGCGGAACTGGGAAAATAATGCGGCGCTGGCAAGGGAATCCGCATACCAGGGCACTATAACGCACACCTGGGCAGAGGCTATACAATCAGCCAATCAACTTGCAGCTTTCGACTTCCTTTGAATCTGATTGGCTGGACCGGACTACTTTCGAATCTGATTGGTTAAGCCATTTTGTTCATTCGCGTGACGTAAGAACTCTGACTCAGATTATATGTATAGTGTAGGTATTCAGTTTTGATAGAATTAATAATAAACGCCCTTCTGTCCTGAATCGGCGCGATGTATGGCTAGTTTTGACAATATACCTAAAAATATATTGTATTTCCAAATATAATCAAATCATGTTCGGGCGAAAAATGATCTATTTCCTTTCAAGGAAATAGTTCACCTTCAAAATGGGTTTTGAACTGAGATAGCATTTCCAGTTGTTGAGTGAACTGAAGGACTCAGTTGAAAAACCCAACTAACACGTTGTCTTGGGTCTGAAAAAGAGCTTGCTTTCAGCGGAATATATTGGTACTTTTTTGTCGAAGGAATGTGGGCCATAATAAGAACTTGTCAGAATGTGGGCCCCACGCACCTGGCAGATTTGCTATATATACAGTAATATTACGCGAACTATAACATTCGAATATCTGATTGGCTGAGCCCCGTTGACTTGCGGAGTGGCACGCATATAGCAAATGTACATCATTCTGTCTGATCGGCGCGATGTATTTATGGCTATTTATGGCATTCATGACAAAAGTTGTATTTCAAAAAATATCGTTAAATCATGTTTGAAAAAAATCCAATGTGACTATTTTCTTTAAAGGGAATGTGTTTGCTGTTTTGGAATGTCAAAATTATTTTGCACTACGTTAAAGGGACTCTCCCACCTTACAATTTAATGTGTCAAATGTACGCCCCGTTTGTGGTGCAAAATATGAAGTGAATGTTGCCGAACACGATTATGACATTTATTTCTCACAAACAGTGCTCAATTTCATAACAAATACGTTTTGATATTTGGCCTAATGACGTCATATGAAGGAATTTTGGTAAATAGAGAAAACCATCACGCCACCATATGTATGACTAGTGTATGGCTAATGTATGGCCAAAGGTAAAACAAGTCGACTATAATCAACATTTAGTAAAAAAGACGACGACATCGGCTCAGGGTCCCCGTTTCAAATACACTGGGACTGGGATGGATAACAGATGTCAAAAACCAAACTCAAATTTATTTGTGAATTAACCTCGGTGGTTGTTGTTTAAACTTATACCAATACCTAATTTAATTCAAGCACGGAAAATGGCTATCTCAATCAAATATAATGTTAAAGGTTGGGACAGTCCCTTTAAGTAGCTTATTGGTTAATTGTTGGATATACGATAAGATTTACAACTGGAGCCCATTTAGTTAAATTTTATTTTATGCTGTTCTATATACCATACCTAATTTTAATTCCAAGCACGGAAAATGGCTATCTCAACTCAAATATATTGTTAAGGTGGGACAGTCCCTTTAAGTAGCTATTGGTTAATTGTTGGATATACGATAAGATTTACAACTGGAGCCCATGTTAGGTTAAATTTTATTTTAGTGCTGTTCTTTGGTCTATTTTGTTTCGATATTTATAAAACGATTTGCACTTTATTGTATGCAATCAGACGAAAGAAGATGTTCTTTAAAACGGCGCACATAAGACAATAAACAAGCGATACAAACAATGTTAACAAACCGTCGAGGAGCAGAATGGCCGTCGAGGTTCAGCTGCTGCTATCAACGCTCACGTGCTGTTTTGTCGAAATCCTATTGGCCGGCGCTAACGATATGCTAGCAAATTAGTAACGATATATTGATATTATGAATGCTTCTAGTGGTGGTAAGCCCTCTGGGTTATACCCGATAACTTTTTACTACCAGCCAGTTCCCTGGGTCTTTGTAATATCTATCAACTTGTGCGGATCTGGAGAAATGAAAGGTATGGATTGGTTCAGAAAGTTATGTTATATAAACCAGTGTCAAAGCCCCCAAATAAGCGATGTCATAGACACAATCCCTTTAAAGGAAATAGTTCACCTTGGATTGTTTTTTGCAAACACAATTTGATTATATTTTTCAAATACAACTTCTTTTCACATTGTCAAAAATAATCATACATCGCGCCGATTCAGGACAGAAGGACGTACATTATTAGTTTCAAAAACTATATGCGTACTCTCCGCAACGTCAAACGCGGCTCAGCCAATCAGATTGGAATGTATAGTCGCGTAAGATTACTGTACAGGCTCTGCCCAAGCGTGTGCTGTCCACAGAAAGCCTCTGCCGCAGGCGTGTGAGGCCCACAATCTTCGACAAAAAGTAAAATAGTATTCGGCTGGAGAGCCCTTTCAGCCCAGAAACTTGCAGTTAGGTTTTTAAAGCACGGCAACAAGAACTGCTATCTCAGTTCAAAACCCATGTTGAAAGGTGAACTATTTCTTTAAACCGGCAGTCCACTGGGGTATTTCTGTAACACGAGTGCTGGGGGGGGGCTTTTTTAGCCCCCCCCCCCTTGTTATCTTCGGACCAATCAAGACGATCGCCTGGAACGCAAACGGCAGCAATGGCGATAGCCCAGGAAAATTCAGCCGACCGTAAAATAATTTGTGTTTCCCTAGAGGTCAGTGGTGACGTCACCAGGTCAGGTCACAGTTCAAAAATTTACAGCCATACAATTTGGTATAGAACCATATTTTTCCCTTCAAGCAATTTGGTTGCAACCATGATCACCGACAGATTGCTTCTCAATGTATGATAACACATCCAGAATGAGCTAATGGGAATTTTTGGCAAAATGTTCAAGGTCAAGGTCAGGGTCACATAAGGTCCACTATGCAAAAGATTATACGAAGTCATGCAAGCACATGTTGTAAGCATACATTTTACGTGGTAAGGACACGAAATTTGATACTCATTTTTAACACCTGATTTAAGGTACGGGTGAATGAAGAGGTCAACGTAAAGGTCAAGTCATGGTCACAAAAAGGTCAAATTGAAAAATTGATTATACAATAGAATCAATTACAATTTCCCCTATGACAGGTTTTGTCCTCAGAAAATACAGTGCGCTCTTTATTTGTTCTTTATCTGGTCAAACAAATGACAAAATGAAATTTCACAATTTGGACTGGTCGCGAGTTACCGCGATTGTACCCGTCATATGTCCATCACTTCACGTCAAAAATGACAGATATCATTTGAAATGGTTGGTATGGTTGGTTTTGTGGATATATTTCGTATAGGTTGGTTATTCCTTTGATACACTATCATATAATTCGGTTGGGTCTTCAGGGTGGGTGAATCGAGGTCTGGAAAGATTTTTTGGACCTTATATGTGAGGCATTAGTTTTTGGTCCAACCACAGAAGCACCAGTACACCAGATTATTTCTCGCTGAAGAAAATTGTCATCGGGGTCAATCATCATTTTTTTGTGCTAGAGAATCATAGATAATGCCATTAATTTGTACATGGCCATTAACATGGTTGCTCCGTCTTCTCCTTTTATCGGATTCCTATTTTGTCTTATTACATGACATTCTTAGCAGTCTCCTAAAGTTGAGCGATTTTGGTGTCAAAATGCGTGTGGTAGTGACGTCGACTAACTTGGCTTTTATTCTCAAAATCCTGACGAACTAAAAATAAAAAAACGTGCAAAGGTGTGAAAAAGATGCACGTCAGGTACTTAAAAGTTTGGCGTTGATAGCTGCATTGTTTCGTTAGATATTTTAGATATCCTCAGGGGGGGGCTAAACAAAAGCCCCCCAGTGACTCGCTGGTTAACAAATTGACATATGTAGGGTTAAGAGGCAGTCATTTGACTTAAAAATTAAACATTCACGATTATATTTCCTGAAGCCATGCTCGCCGAGTTACCGTAGATGTTGAGCCGGGCCGTGTGACTGACAATGCCGAACCGGTTGGTGGCGTAACACGTGATCCAGCCACCGTCCATAGGCTGCACCGAGCTGATGTTCACGTGACTAATGACGTCATTGTTGGTGGTAACATACTGGCCAACCAGACGCCTGCAATGTCATAATAACACCGTTGTTAGTGGCATTGCGTAAGTATCTATAAATTTAAGAAAACGAAGTTTTTGCCGAATAGCTTTTCATATCCGCATGCAGTTGAGCATGAGTCCGCGCTCCGCACTTAACACGATTAGATGCTTGCAATTGCATATACCTACCAGACGCTTATGCGTAAGGAATTACTTCGGTATGGTGACGAAATTCTGCAGAGGAAAATTATGCAAAACTGACAACTTAACTGACCTGACTGTGCTCTAGTCTCACTGTAGCCTGAAGAAGTGACACACCAGTGGCCTGACCTTTCATCATCATCATCATTTATTTTTCATTTTCAAATTGAAAAAAACACAACATATCGTGAAGGATTGGTGCAAAAGTGCATATGCACCTATAACATGGCATCTCTCCTATCTCCTATTCACAAATCAAGACTCAAATTACATATTTACTCCCCTTCACCGCCGCGAGCGGACGCAGGCGCCCGCGCGCTCCTGTGATCTGATCTGACCTGTGATCGGGCATCGGGGGGTACCCGTCCACCAGTGACCTGACCAGTGATCGGGCATCAGGGGGTACCCGTCCACAGTGACTTGACCTGTGATCGGGCATCAGGGGGTACCCCCACGGTGACCTGACCAGTGATCGGGCATCAGGGGGTACCCGTCCACAGTGACCTGATCTGTGATCGGGCATCAGGGGTTACCCATCCATGGTGACCTGACCTGTGATCGGGCATCAGGGGATAGCCGTCCAGCCGCCAGAGTATTTGTGGCGTGGGGGACGCGTTGGCGACACACTTGAGTGACACGGAAGAGAAGGGCTGCACTGTGTGGTTGATGAAGCGATCCAGTAACACAGGGTGAGAGTCTGCGAAACACAGCAGAGCAAAATGGCCGTGCGACAGTGCAATCCTATCACAAAGCATTATCACATTACGAGTAACTCATCTAGACCTCACATCATTTCATGTCACTTTACATCACTTCATCTCACCATCCTAATAGCACACCGTCTGGGCACTACCTGAACCTAAACTATCCAACATCATCCTATGTTGCAAGCAGGTGGCCAACCCAACCGACCACTAGGAGATTGAAAACATTGCCGACCAGAAAGTGGGTCCTGTAGCATTGTCTATCTCAACAGTAAGATCCTCTCTTTCTGTTTGGGTCTTTTCACATTGATTAGTCCTTCCTTTCTGCTGTTCCTGTTCATCTTGTTTTCCATTTCTGTTCTCTTCCCATTTTACCATTTGCTTTTCACACAACGCATTGTGTCAACTGTCACGCCATCTTTATCTTGATCTCTACCAATATTGACTGCTCATAAGCATTTATTGAATCTCTTCCATGCGCGCGCGCGCTCATATGCTGATGCTGGTGAAATGTTCATGTTGATGTGTGTGTGTGTGTGCGTGTCTGGTGTTTTTGGAAGCGTTTGTAAATAACCCCATAAAAATTTTAAAAAATAAAATAAAAAATGCGCGCGCGCTATCTCTCTCTCTCCCTCTCTCTCTCTCTCTCTCTCTCCTCTCTCTCTCATCTTATCTCCTCTCTCTCTTCTCTCTCTCTCTCTACGTCTACTATCTCTCCTCCTCTCTCTCTTCTCTCCTCTCTCTTCTCTCTCTCTTCTTCTCTCTCTCTCTCTCTCTTCTCTTCTCTCTCTCTTCTCTTCTCTCGTTCTCTCTCTCTCCTTGGCCTCTCTGCTCTCTCTCGTCCGTCCTCGTCCTCTCTCTCCTCTCTCTCTCCTCTCTCTCTCCTCTCTCTCTCTCTCTTCTCTCTCTGCTCTCTCTCTCTCTCTCTGCTCTCTCTCTTCTCTCTCTCCTCTCTCTCTCTCTCTCTCTGCTCTCTCTCTCCATCTCTCTGTCTCTCTCTCTACTCTCTCTCTCTCTCTCTCTTCTCTCTCTTCTCTCTCTCTCTTCTCTTCTCTCTCTCTCTCTCTCTCTCTCGTCTCTCTCTCTCTCTCTCTCTCTCTGCTCTCTCTCTCTCTCTGCTCTCCACTCGTCTCTCTCTCTCTTCTCCTCTCTCGTCCATCTCTCGTCTCTCTCTCTCTCTCTCTCTCTCTCTCTCTCCCCTCTCTCCCTCTCTCTCTCTCTCCTCTCTCCCTCTTCCTCTTCTCTTCCCTCTTGCCCTCTTCCGCTCTTCCTCTTCCTCTTCCTCTTCCCTGCTCCTACTTCCTCTTCCTCCTTTACCTCTTCCTCTTCCTCTCCTCTTCCTCTTCCTCTTCCCCTCTTCCTCTTCTCTTCCTCTTCCTCTTCCCTCTCCTCTGCCCCTCTCCCTCTCCCTCTCCTCTCCCTCTCCTCTCTCTCTCTCCCTCTCCCTCTCCCTCTCCCTCTCCCTACTTCCCTCTCCCTCTCACCTCTCCCTTCTCCTCTCCCCGTCTCCTCTCTCTCTTCCTTCCTTATGCTCTCCCTCACCAATAACTCCGCTGTCTCTCGGGTGCATCTGTACACACAGCACATGTCACATCTCTCACACGGTGGACACTGCTATAGAACACGACACGCACGGTCTCCCCAGGGACACCTCTGTAGGACGGCACGCTTCCTGCGCCGCTTCCTGCCAGGCCGGCCCTGGGCACCACCACCGCACGAGCTAGCTGCCACGCTAAAATATGCAGCCGTCGCCGCCAGTTGGTCGTGTCGGCCGACGCAGCTAAGTGGGGCGTCACTTCTGCCGCCCGACGTGGTGATATCGGCGCAGATGCGACGCTCCCGACGCGCTGTGTCGCAGGCGATGGTCGGGTTACGCGTACCACAGCCGCCGCGGTATGGCAGGCGCTACCTGAGATAGGTCTGCAGCAGCAGTTGGCACATTTGGCACATTGCTGGGGAAACAGTGTGGCGATGAGACACTGGGCAAAAATATTGTGTTTTTCAGGAAGGATTTAACCGATGAACGTACAGCTGTGCAATGAGAGATAAGGATGCTTCTCACTTAGTAGTTGAAAATAATAAATTACATTTAAAACACAAATTTGAGTTAAGGTTTCGGTACTTTTCGGTAGAAGATTGAGTTGAATTAAGTTTGAGTTGTTTACATATTTACGGAGACTATCGTATTATTCCTTTTTCAAGAGGACCTATTGTCACCAAACATTAACTCCGTGAAACTTTTCTTAGCAAGTTTTTGAAGTCCGTACAATCCGGGCATGTTTTCATATTTACAAATCGTCATGGTATTATCTGTCGCTATGATTGCCATCACCAGCCTTTAACAGACCGCTTCTGAAGTCAACGACTTTGTTCGGTTATAAGGCTCTCACTTATGCTTTACAAAGCAGTTATTTGAATCTGATTGAGTGAGAGATGAAGGTGGGCGTAGCATGACAGGAATTGTTCTGCGTCAAAGAAAGAACAAGATGTCCCTTGCGCAAATAACAACATGCCTAGTTCAAAACTGTAAGTAAACTCTGCGACAGGAAAGCATTCAATTATTTTTGCTTTACATTGCCAGGACAATTTGTGGATATCGCACACTGCTGACTACGAAATCATTGACAAACTTGGAACCTGGAATATTGTTGTGCAGGAGACAAGGTCATTTATTATTGCGAGATTTGTGAAACTCTCTTGCCGTTTTACGCGTATATCTTCCGCAGATCTGACAAATACGTTATGACTGTAATGTCTTTATATTCGACTACGCAATAAGATGGTTTCAATGAAGCCGACATAGAGGCCAAAACCTCAGTATAATGAAACTTTCTGAATGGCATATCGGGTAGCTGCGGAGCTAGCGCGGTATCAGCTGTGTACAAAGGTCACATACGTGCTGACTGTGCCACTGACGGAAAATAGAGTTTTGACGGAAGCAGTGTTTGTCATGGTTAGGGCGCACCCATGGTGCCCACTCAATTCTTCCGATTGTTTGGGTTGGGTATGAATTGTTCGTATTTTCATGGGTACTGGGCGCAGGGGCGGATCCAGCCACTCGGTTTGAGGGGGCAACTTTCGGCACTGGCGGATCCAGACTTTCTCAGGCATCTTTTTGTGACAAAAAAGTATCCCATTTTTATCTGCTGAAATTTTGGGCTGGTCACCTTATTGAGACATTCGAGATGAAAAAATGCACTTTTGTGGGAAAATCGTAGACAAAATCACCTTTTTAGGATTTTTCGGTATTTTTTTTCGGAGAAAAAAAATATTTAAAATCACACAAAAAGCGATGTTCCGAGGCATGTACACACACTAGGTAATATGCAGTTTAATCTCACGACCAAACGTTGCAGGAGCCGTCCACCGGATAATTATTGAGGGGTGGCTGAAATGATGATAATGTATATCCATCTTTTTGTTGTGGTGTATTTTCTCTGTTGCCTTTGTAGGCATTTTAATCAGTGATTCCTAATCCCTTCTCTGCTCCCTTCCTCCCTTTTTCTTCTCTCCTACGTCTTCAACACGATCTGTCCCCTTCTTTCCTCGTCTTCCTCTTTTCTTTTCTTGTCGGGCCTACTTCTTTTCTCCCTATGTCGACTCCCACCTCTCCTTCTTCCTTCGTCTTCTTCTCTTTCTCTTCTCCTTTCTTTTTCTACCTCTTCTTGTGTCTTTCTCTCTTCTTCCCGACCTCCTCCTCTCCTCCGGCGACTCTTCTGCTTCCTCTTCTCTCACTCCTTTCTGCTTCTTCCTCTTTTCTTTTTTCTTCGGCTCTTTCCTCTTTTCTGCTCTCGTTTCTCTTCCTCGTGTCTCTCTCTTCTGCTCTCGCCTGTCTTTCTCTCTCTCTCCTTTCTTTTCTTTCCGCTTGTCTCTCTATCTTCTTTTCTTCTCTTCTTTGCTTCTTTTCTTCTCTTCTTCCCTTGCTTCTTTATTCTTCTTCTCTTCTCTTCTCTCTCCTCTTTCTTCTCTGCTTCTTTCTGTCCTCTCCTTCTTCTTCTTCTGTCCTTTCTTCTTCTCTTTCTCTATCTCTTCTCTTTCTTTTCTACAACCTTCTTCTTTCTCCTTCTTTCTGTTACGACGTATTTCCTCCTTCTCTGTTTCTTCTTCTCTCTCTAACTTACTCTGTCTTTGTCTCTTTCTGTTACCTCTCTGTCTCTCTCTTCTTCTCTCTCCGCTTCTCTCTTCTTTCTCTTCTACTCTTCGCAGGACTTTCTCTTCTTTTCTTCTTCCTTCTCTTTCTTCTTCTCTCCTCTCTCTTCTCCTCTCTTTACATCTTCATGCTCTTCTCATCATCTTTTCTTCTTTCTCTTCTTTCTTATCTCTTCTCCCATTTTATAACTAGTGTATTTAGTTAGTTAGCGCCACACGTGAATTTTTGTTTTGGTTCGCCTGATAAAACAAAAACACAAGGCGGAAGCCTTATAGAGGATAAAAGGCTAAAAAGGTTAATAATTCAATTCAGCGTAAGGACAAGTCGAAGACATTGGTGATGGCTTCGTTATGACGATGGCCACCAATGTGACGCCGCGAAGCAGCGTGAAAATTTCAATTTTACGAGGTTAAAATCGACATATTAATGTTGGACCCCGAATGTAATTGAAGCCAAGCCTCAGAATAGCCCTTTCCTGGTTGCAGAGCCCGGTATGATGATAAATATTAAAATGAAGGCAGTTTTTCATATGCATTAGCCTCGGATAGTAAATCACGATGACCGGTGGCGGTTAACACTCAACAATACATATATCATAATAATAACTGTACCTATACATCCGTACCAAACTGTATCAAACAACTGGCAATAGTGCAAATTGTTTGGAGTAGCAAGATTGAGGCAGAAAAAAATCCGCGCATAAATAGTCCCTGTGAATCTGGAGGAGCCTCATGGAAAATGACTTCGAGAGATGGTCGTGATCTGGTCCCCACTATTAGCTGTTCGGCCCAGCGAGTTGGGCACCGCTGGAGCAGCTTCTGGGTGTCAATGACCGCGTCATTTCGCTCGCATTGCCTTTTTTTCGGAATTCGGCAGGCTAACTAGCTGCTTTAAACTCTCCCTTCGGAAGCTTTTCTCACCTTCGCTCTTCTGGGGTCCTAAAACGACCCCCTTGTTAACTTCCAAACCAAGCAACATAGAGCAACGCGGTAAGAACCAGCATGTTGCCTGTCATGTAAGAAGTTTAACGTTATCCAAGCATCAGGCTTCAGGTAAACGGGTGACCTTCCAGGTCAAGTGAATGACCTCGACTCGACCACGTCCAAAAAAGTGATTTTGCTCTGCCAGAAACCTCAAAATTATGCATTCATAAATGTAAACAAAAAAACATTTTCCTACACCAGTTTTGTCTCAGAAATACAAAAAAATATTGATTTTGTTCATATCTGGTAAAAATGTCAAAAAAGTGAATTTAAAATAACGTCATGAATTTCTTAGACTAAGGAAACCTAGAGCCTCAGTCAAAATTAGAGATATTGCTTTAAAATTTGGTTTGAGTATTGTTCATGCTCAGTTCTCTCACATATATTTATTAATTTAACATATTTGGAAATTTTGATTTTGAAGTGTTTAAAAAAATGAGCTCTCGAGGTCAAAAACCGAACATTTGGAAACTTCTAGTATGCGATTTTAAGGGAAATTTAATTTT
>VOPJ01010728.1:0-11269 GCA_014673585.1 Semibalanus balanoides
ACTGGAGGCGCCCAGCACAGAGGACAACAGCTACATGGGCTACTCAGTGGCCGTCGGGGAGTTCACTGGAGACAATGATCAGGACGTAGCCGTCGGAATGCCCCGCGGTAACAACCACACCGGCAAGGTCAGGGAAGACTCGGTGTCACCAACTGCCTGGAATGGGGCAACACGCGCTGATTTCCGGTTCGTTGTTAAGTCTGCTCAAGTCCGTCGATCAGCTTCTCCGTTTTGATTAACCAGCTTTAACCCGCGCGGCGCTGGGGTCTCCAGCTGGGGTCCCCAGCTGGGGTCCCCAGCTGGGTGGGGGTAAATTTTACCCCCTCCCCCTCGTATTGTCCAAACCGATGACCACAGCGCGATGCGCGAGGCGGTGATCGAAGGCTCTCAATGCGACGAATCTAATGGATAACCGAAATTCTTAAAATAAGATCACATGTCAGGTCACTCTCAGGTCAAAGGTCACAACTGAGATATTTGAGTACTTGGGCCAGACTTGCCATCTAAAGCCTTAGATTGAAACTATTATTGCACAAAGTGCTTTCAAAGGTATACTGCATCTCCAACATTACGAAAAAGTGAAATGGTAAGCAGAGGTCAAGGTCAAGTTCAGGTCACATAAGGTCACTTATGGCAAGAGGTCTACACAAGTCATCGGAAACATGTTTTAGGGCTTATTTTTTCACGAAAATTCAATAGTTGTAGCCGCTTTCACTACCTGACACCATCAAAGGTCAAGGTCAGGTCATAGAAGGTCAAAGTTTAAAATTGATTAATATAAATAAACAAGGCATGCTTTTAGACCAGTTGTGTATCATAAATACAGCGATGACATTTAATTGCCTCTATTCGGACAATATCGCAACAAACGTAATTTTCAAAAAAAATGACGTTCATGAGTATTATATATTAAGCGGCATCATTACTCAGTCAAAACAAATAATTATTGTTTTGAAATTTTGTGTGGTATCATCATACTTTGGTTCCACGGCCTTATATACTAGGTTACAGTCACGTTCCATGTTTTTATTTCATATATTTGGCGAATCATTCCACCGTTTTGTGGTTTAGTGTTTGATACCGTTTCCAAAAAAAAAAACATCTCAAGATGAGTACATAGAGGCAAAAAATCGCCCGTTCAAAGATGAGTACATAGAGGCATCCACTATACACGATATACAAAAAGGGTCCATACACTACATCGCATGGGCCGCTAAGTACACTACCTAACTCAGACGCAAAATATTAACACAGATGCAAAAACCAATGCCAAATCCATTTTTTCACCAAAAATTGATATGTCAATCAGTTAGAGGCGGCGTAACATTCTGGTTACATACGAGAGTCGAGGCGGCTGCCGCAGGTTGTTCTCAGGACTTGGCTGCACGGTATGAATAATACTGCTAGCCTAGAAAGCCGAAACGGAGAAGCTGTAACCGCCACTGGCTGTTGCTCGAGTAACTTCGCTCGACACGGCCAACGTCGGAAAAATAACGACTTATAGCTTCGGACAGGTGTTTGCATCATTAAACAGAGCCTTGAGACTTTGATGCAGTTCGATGTTGATCAGGTCGTCATTTTACGCCAGCCAAGTGATCTAAAATAGGTGAATGTGATCGAATGTCTTCGGGCACCTGTCACTATCCGAGCCGCAAAATTTATAAGTTTTTGAATTTTGTGCAAGTGACAGGCTGTCACGAAGCGACAGCGGTCAAGGTTGACAATATTTATTTCCGTACTTATGACGTCATGTCAAGTGCTACTGTAGGTATATAGGGAAGACAAATGAGACAAAGACTTTGGTCTTTGACGTCATTTTGACGTCAGAAGCAAGGATTTAGTAATAAAAAGGCCGACCAATGCCGGCTATGAAGAAAACATCCCCTTAGTTGGTTCCCTCGCATGCATTCCTGTATTTTGAATATCTGGAAAATTTCGATTTTGTAGAAAACTTTCTGTTTTTATTCTGATGGTTGTTGAGTTTACTGTAATAAGAAAGTTTCTTATTACATTCTGGTGGTTGTTGATTTTACCAAGCGTGTCTTTCATAAGGTGCGGAGCGTGGAATAAAGTCATATGACGTCACCACATCCCGTCGCATGACGTCACCACGTCTCGTCGTATGACGTCACCCTCACATCATACGACGCCACCCTCAGGTGCTGATGTACACCAGTTCTCTGCGGGATCTGCACACCATCAGCGGGCGGCAGATCGGCGCCTACTTCGGCTACTGCCTCTGTGTGGCCGACCTGAACGGTGACGGCCGCGATGACGTCATTGTAGGGGCTCCGTTCTACACCGACTATGCCAGCACGGATGGGAAATACGAGACTGGACAGGTGGTGGTGGCCTACCAGGCGGCAGACGTAAGTACATACATGATTAGTCAACCGTTTTTTTCTCTCTTCTCTCTCTCTCTCCGATTCAGCCTTTAACCATATAACCGCAGAGAGGGGCCGGGAGGGGCGAGGGTATTGACATGGACCCCCTTTCCTCCGAGCCAGGGGATTTGATTCCGGGACGGAGCTTCCAGCGGAGCCTATCCCCGGAACCGCACCCCGGAACGAACCCGGGGCCGCCGCGTGGCAGTCCGAGGACATACCACGGAGCTACCGGCTCCCCGGTTAGGCGGTGCCGGGTGGTGCAGGAGGAAATCTGATATGTGGAGTGGGTTGTCATAGTTTACTTAAGTAAGTAGGAAGTGTTGCACCGTTGGTGATATCACGTCTTTATCTGTAGTTTCAAAGGATTGATTGTTCCTTAGTAGAACGCGATTGGCTGATGTGTCATTGTGGATACAGTTTCAGACAAGTGGAGTAATCAGTTTGCTCAGTTTGCTATTTCCTGTGATAGGCCGTGGTTGCCAAACCACGTGGCGATATCGGTAGTGAACTGATTCATCTGACTCGCCACGTGTCACCTGATCCCTTCCGTTTCATATCACATTATGTTACCATCGTCTGAGCCCTCGTTGTTACCATCGCCTGTTGTGTCTGGAAAACATTTCGATACATGATATCCAGTGGTGGGCAACTTCCGTTACTCCGTTACTCCGTTACTAACGGAACTACTACTGGCTATCCAAGTGGATCTTCCACATACACTCATTCGTATTTCAGTACTCATTCATTCATATTTCAATACTCATTCATCATTCAGCACTCATTAATTTAAGTAATTATTGTGGAATACTAATTTTAAATTAAGTAATGTACTTTTGCTATTGTCTATACGCATCACATAAGCTGTCAGCGTCACCGAATGCAATCATCCACACCACTCAATTAAAAGGACCGCCGTCTAAACATGATTTTAATTGACATAATTAGCGCGTTACTATGATAACAGCTTTGAAAGGCGCCGTGAAAACGCTTTGTTCTCCAATGACGAACACGTCTCTCGATCAAAAGTGTTGCGTTAATGGACACCTCTGCGCGTGCAAACTGCAGATACCATAATGATTACTTGCATACTGCAACAATGCAGTGCGTGCACTCTTCTATCGGCCTCGCACACCTCTGGCATTTAAGCTTCCTATCTCCCCCATCCGTTCGGCAATCATGCCTGATTTGATTAATCGAACCTCGCCAGACGTGTTGTTTTAGGCCGTCGCTTTCTACATGACAATGAGCCTGGTCTCCAAAGCTGCAAAGTATCTTTGTCTCGACACGTCATCGTCTCACCACCCTCCCCGTGTTCGCAGCACAAGTTCACGAGCTACCAGTACCTGAATGGCCGGCAGTCCAGATCGCGGTTCGGGTTAGCCCTCACCTCGCTCGGTGATATCGATCTAGATGGATATGACGGTGAGTCAATGGTCAGAGTGGCAGCTGTGTACGGCAAAAAGACAAACGTTTTTGTGAGTGCATGCACTTGTCCTATTGAAGAAAGAAACGACAAAGGAAAGAACTGTTGGCTTCCACCGTGATCATCGGACATCGTCAGTATGTATTCATGGTTGTCATTTCAAAGCTGTGAATGTTTCGTAGTCTCAATGAACGCATATTCTGATAGTAAGCAAGGATTAATTAATCAGATGCCCGATGTTGTTGTGACGTTATCTATGCCCAGTGTCAGGTGGCGAGTGCGCTATAGACTCGTGGTATGGACTCGTGGTATATGTTGTGGACGGCCTCGGCTATATCGCGCGTTGCCTTGCCTGCACAGATCTGGCGGTGGGCGCACCACACGATGGAACTAGTGACCAGGGAGCCGTTTACATCTTCCACGGCACAAAGAAGGGAGCCAGCTCCGAGCCAACGCAGGTCGGTCCCTTACCTAATCCGATTTCCAGTCGTTTGCTTCGGTTGCGTTTCGACGAGTCTAGCGGGATGTAGATGCTGCACAAGACGTGGTAGAACTCGTGGTTGGTGTCTCAAATTGGGAGACCTAAATCAAATCAGACACGAAACCTGCTGGCCGAAAACCAAACCTCATACGCTTTGAAAGATACCAGACGATCTTCTCGACGTTCATGATACGTCACTTATATACGTTCGTTCGCTATACGCTCATTATACGTTCATTGTACGTTAGCTTTTGTATTCTTGTACGACGCTCTTCGGTTTTTCACCAATAATTATGCAAAGCCAATATCCTCTTCACCATGGCTCTCAGCCCAACAGATGGGATAACTCTAGCTTGTCAATCCAAGTGGCTGTGAAGTGCACTACACGGTATATAGCGCTTCAAGAGATGTCGTGCCTTCACACTTGTGCAGCAGCACGCTCCAGTCACACCCTTCAATTGGACGATTCGTGCAATTGGCGACTATTTGTGCGTTGCATGGGTTCATTCAACATTGATTTTAATGAGATGAACTCAGCAGTTCGGAGCGTTGCTCTATTCACGCCACTCCTCGTTCTTCTCCGGTTTGAGTTGTAATTGGTTCGTAATGGTTATTGTCGTGGACATCGTGTGTCGTATAGACTCCTAAGTTAAAATAATTGCTCGAGAATGAGACAACACAGTCCAAGATTGTAAAGTGTCATAGTGCACACTACCACGGGCAATGCTGCATGCAGCTCTTTGATAACTGTACATGAGTGTCCCACAATTGGTGACCGCTTGGTAGGCATGCTTCGATTCAGCCAGCCCAAGAGTCAGGCAAAGGAATACAAATGTGTCGGCCGTCGGGCCATAGCCGCGGGGCATCTCATGCTCGTGCCAGGCGATCACATAAACCAGGTGATCTCCCCGATGGGGCGCGGTAGTTGGCATTACCATATGCCGAGCAATGTAAAAAGCATTAGCGCGTGGAGTGTGGTATTTTCCGCATCCAACCACTTCTTCTGGCATACCGCACTGGCGACATATGGTAAAATACTTATTAAACTCTGCTGTGTATGTAGATATTTGTTGATTCGCGTTTTTCAAGTTTATGGCACTCGCTTCGCTCGTGCAGTCATTTCAAAAACGCCTCGATCACAAACATCTACATACCAGCATCGTTCAGTAATGCTTATTATTCAAGAGGTACCCAACACACCTGGACATCATGTCGCCAGTTTTGATGGAGCAGAAGGTATATGCGAAATTTTGCTCACCTGCAAGCGGAGGTGGATGGAGCTCTCCGTTTTTTTTTTTGTTTTTTTTTTTAAGAAGTCTTACTAGGTAACAGCCATGACATTGACCAGTTACCGATCGAAAATCCGAGGGTAATCGTCTAGGATGGCCCCATCAAGATGACGCACGGTACCTCAAGATAGACTCGGATGCAAAACCTCGAAACGGCGCGGCGTGGCGGCGGATCAAAGCAGACACACTCGTCAACTTGATGAGCGTGATGATGCAGCGCACGTGGGAGTGTATCTGTGGGGATTCGTTGGAAAATAGATGATGTACCACCGTTAACTTGTTTGCTTTTATTTTACGAGAAACAACTGCTCATCAATTTTGGGACACTGTAAACATGTAACTGCATGTAAACACGTATGAGATGACCATCAAGTCAGAGAAGTTATTAAGCATATATGTGTTTATTTATGTTCAGGCAACTACCAACCATACAACTCATTAAAATTATTAAATTTCCTTTTTTCCTTTTTTCAGTCAGCATTTTTGAACGCAATGTGGCTTGGGTAGGATTAAATTAAATCGTCTTTGAGAGCAACTCATCGAATCACTACCAATACTGGGTGTGTTTAAATTCAACCAGACTGATGTGGATTGATCCGTTTCGTATTCTCTAGTTCAATGCTTCATGATTGATTAACCTCTTTCACGTTCTGAGGCAGCAATCCCACGCTCCCTGGTTACTCAGGGGTGGTAAACGCATCAGGTGGGCGCCACCAAATCTGCGTGGAAGAATTGGACGTGGGTGGAGCCCAATGACAAGTATCGACGCGCAAAATCACTGGTGAATCAAAAAATGGACTTCAATTTTGGTTTAGAGTTGGTTACGCCCGCGGCCCACCGGCGAGTGTCTGAGGTTGACGATAGCAAGTCATAGCGTTCTGATTCAGGGGCGCAACGGCCCATGTGGGGTGGGGAAAGGGACACGTGCGCTCTATTCAGCCGACTTCCATATAAACATTTATTGTGACAGATCCTGGTTTGCGACTAATTGTATTGTAGCAGCCTTGCAAAATATAATAGTGGCCTAAGGTCATGGAGTGATAATTTTTCTCGCGATTTTTGGGGGGTCGTTTGCCGATGGGTTTCCCTGAGCTGGGGAGCTGGTGACCCCCCCCCCACCGCGTCCCCTAGTCGAAGGTATGGCTGCGTCTGATTGCAGATTATATTGGCAAAGCCTACCACAGAGGAATACATTTAACAATAGGATACAATTCTGGCATCCTGTTTTGACTAGTTTTATGCAGGAATCGTAATTAAGCATAACGTTCGAATCAGGGGCTCCACCACAGGGGACGGGGGAACGTGTCCCCCTTACATTTCGCGGACTTAAACCCTTAGGGCTATGGGTGGTGTGCAGTGGAAATAACTGAAACTTAGAATTTTACTCCCCCGCCCAAACTTCGGGGATGGCGTCGCTTTTGAGGTCGAGCATAAGGCGGATCTAGAACGGATTTGGTTTTGTGGTCAGTCTGGTGCGGGGGGGAAGGGAAATCCAAAGAGATCTCGCACAATTCTGAAAACTGCATCGGACTGTAGTTTTTGGCTCTGATACGTATGCAGTAAGAATGTTACATATACAGAACCAATATAATTTCGTGAAAGGTTCTGCTTAGGGGTTTCCTTATTATCTCAGAAAATAGGGTCAGAGTTATGCGCCCATTTTGGGTGATTAATGGGGAAGAGGGTCGTGGACACCTGGTGTTCCCTCTGGATTCCACCAATGGAGTCGAATGCAAATTCAAGCATAAGTCAGATGACACATTTTCGAACGGCAATAAGATAACTCGCTCACATTTTTGAAAGATTTGCTATCTCAAATTTACGTTAATCGCGACACTGCAAACGAAGGATAACAATCTGAAGAGGAGCGTGCCACGTTGGCGTTACGTACAGGCAACCGTCGGGAATCACCGGGATCAACATAGCCGACCTCATAATAATAAAAAAATGAGTCTACTACATTTTGTACGCGCGGAATCTGGATAATATCATCAATCAATTCGTAGCATACAGACATCTTAAGTTTTAATAATCTGCCGGGAACAAAGAAGCGCGAGCTAGCTTGAGGCACGCACACACTAATGCCATTAATGCCCCCCGATAACGCGGCCTGGCGCCACGCTACTATTTCGGTAATCTTCCGGATGAGGAGGACCAATTCATCCCGCGCATGCGCAATACACAACAACGTGGAGTCGCACCGCGACCGGCCGTCCACTAGAGGTGCCACCCTTCTACCCACGTACCACCAGTTGTGGTAGTCACTACCCACGTGGGTAGTAGCGGGTTAACAATCGAGTATTTGGTGAAAGTGGGTGTTGGCGGGTAGCAGAATTTTGGCATAATTGCAAACAAATTGGGGGAAAAACAGGGATTTTGATGGAGTTTGGATCTTGAGCAAATATAGGGCATCTCAGTAAGTGAAGCAAGAGCGTTGGATCAAGTTTAAAACAGTTCAGCATTAAAAATGAGTTATTAAATGGCAAGACAAAATGGACAAATTGCTATTTGTTGGGTACTTGCGGGTAGGCTGGCAGCCTAATATGGGTCATACGTCCGCGGTTGTGGTGGATTAGTTTGCCCAACTTGGCACGGTTTGTGGGTTGGCGTTTGGCGTGGTAGGCCACAAGACTGAAACCGTGGCACCTTAGCTCCAACCATTCATCAGAATCGCTGATATGTCAACCTAATCTGTGATATTTCGCAATTGGTCAGAGGGTTTTGGCAAGTATTTTCCCAATAATTATTGGGAATTATAACTTTTGTAAATCAGGAATGGGCCGCTGTTTAAAAATGCAAGATAGGGCCGACGGCGGCCCTCTCTAACGACATAGGTGGCGCGCCCCGGGCGGCGGCCTCAGTGAAACTGCACCTTAGAGTTACCACCAATCAAAATAAGAGTTTACCACTTGAGAGCAATTTTAGGGAACACGTATTTTGGGGCTAATTTATTTCGATTGAGACAAATAGGCGGGTGGGCTCTATTCGGTTCGAATGGCGTGTTTTTAAATGTAATGTTTAGTATAGTAAAAGCAATGTTAAATTAGGTAATGGTTAGTTAGGTTAGGTTTAGGTTAGGTTAGGTTAGGTTAGGTTAGGTTAGGTTAGGGTAGGTTAAGGTTAGGTTAGGTTAGGTTAGGTTAGGTTAGGTTAGGTAGGTTAGGTTAGCGTAGGTTGGGTTAGGTTAGGTTGGGTTAGGTTAGGTTTAGGTTAGGTTGGCTTAGGTTAGGTTAGGTTAGGTTAGGTTTAGGTTAGTGTTAGGTTAGGTTAGGCTTAGGGTTAGGTTAGGTTAGGTTAGGTTAGGTTAGGTTAGGTTAGGTTAGGTTAGGTTAGGTTAGGTTAGATCAGGTTAAAAAAATGCCAGATGCTGTTGCTTTTCAATGAAATTTGCTTATCTCAACATTACATTTCAAAACACGCCGGTCGAAGCTTGGTGGCTCATGGTTGTGGGATGCCACTTGTTATCTGGGGGTTCACAACAAGCGATTTAAAGGAAAATCTTGGCGAGCAATTTAAAAAGTATGTGTTTGTTAGGCATATCTTAACAAAATTGATGACCAAGTACAAATTAAATGGACAATTTCGAACATTTTTGGCCAACGGGCAGCCCTTGAAGGTCATTATTTTGGGCCAAACTTCACCCAGTAAGGTTGGCACTCCTTTTTAGCACCGGAGAACCATTGCCTGCCTGTATTCCGGTATAGGACGGGAAACCCTGAAGCTAACTCGTCTCCGTGTGCTCAGGTAATCGCTGGGAGTCGGCGTGTGGAAAACCCGTCCTATCATTCGTTTCGGCCGTCTGCTGCAACGGTGCGACGCGTGATTGGACGGATAACGATTTGTTGAAGGGAAGAATTTTGCCGTCTGTGTTGGTGCAGTAGGATGAGACAGGCAGTATCCAGATCTGGTGGTGGGCGCCCATGACTCCAGTGCGGCCGTCTACTTCAGGTCAGGCATCACGCTATTTCAGCCCGGTCTGCTCAGCCTCATGATGACTCGAGATCACTCGTCGTGTGGCGTTTATTTGGACTGTCTGTAAAGAGGTGTCTTATGATGATATTTGTGTATCAGGCAGGATATAATGATAATTGAGTACTTACATATATGACATTATGGAGCACAGTGGCGGCGCCAGGGGTCAAACGTAGGTGAGGCAGTCAGGAGGTAGGGGGGGGGTCATTATTTTTTTTGGTAGGTTTTTCAATACATGTAGATCTTCACGGTTACTACTTCACCGATACAAGCAGCCTGTTTATATGCTGTCATCACATTGGAATTTAATTGAAAAAGGTAAATATAATTACGCAGAGTGTGCGGTACGTAAGGCTCCTGATTCTGCATTCTGTCAGTTGACAAGAATTGTGCGATCGCATTTAAGAATAGGACTCAGAGCCTTCACATAAAATAATTCAGCGTATATGCGAAGAACACGGCTAAGCAAAGTGCATAGGAATATAATGTCCTTTTATTTGTAACCTAAGTGATCTGAACGGACCGCCAATCTCCTTGCAGCATTAGTATGTAACTATTACATTAAAGGGAGATGTCAAAAGTTATATAAACCATTAGAAAAAGATTCTTCATTCAAAATAACCCACAAGATTGTAATATAAATCTCGGCGCCTGTCACAAAGGTCCTTAGCTGCTGCCGTGTTGACGCCGCATCGGATTTCTCCGGAAACAGAAGCGCGCCGGCGAAAACTCCAGGTGCTGATTAGCCGGCGAAAATCCTTGGCCGCGGAGCAGAATCTGGTTGTGCTGTTTAGTGGGTTACGATGAAGATACCGCAAGAGATCTGGGCGATAACAACGTTGGGCTGTGAGGCAGTGCCTTCGACAGCCCACTTTTCACCAACGTGCTAGACTTGTCAATAGCTAGGCTGATTTGAGCCTAACAAAACCAACACAAATATTGTAATAACATGAAAATGAGACGTGTTTTAGCTGATTTGAAAATTGTTTTGTCTATTCAATATGTATTTCCCTACATTCCTTCTTAAATTATAATACAAATAGGAGAAAATAAGATTTTACATCATATGTTTGGCTATTTTAGGTACCTAGGGCACTACCTCATCTGCCTCAATGGAAGAACTGCCACTGATGGAGCATGGAGCATGCGTATGCAGGTTGGATGTAGGCCATTTGTAAATGCTGGTTGACGTCCTAAACATGTTTTACAACACAACTTTACAGAACAATATTATGTCTAAGAGTAAGAACAAACACATTCCTCACATGATGTGTTTGAGTGACAAGATACCTCCTAAAAGAAATGTAAGCAATCCATCCAATGTTGTGTCCTTTAATTTCATCAGCTCTGTGAAAGGGCCTGCCATCCCTCGATGATGTGATGCGATACCGTCCCATGGTGCACGTGCACGTGCAGGCCTCGGTGCAGTATCAGATGGTTTACCCTCCCTCTCTGTGGTGCGACAGGTCCCGTCCCGTGGTGCACGTGCACGTGCAGGCCTAGGTGCAGCATCAGACGGCTTACCCTCCCTCTCTGTGGTGCGACAGGTCCCGTCCCGTGGTGCACGTGCAGGCCTAGGTGCAGTATCAGACGGCTAACCCTCCCTCTCTGTGGTGCGACAGGTCCCGTCCCGTGGTGCACGTGCAGGCCTCGGTGCAGTATCAGACCGGGGCGGCCAAACTGGTGGACCTGGCTGACCCTAGTGCTCAGTGTCTGC
>VOPJ01010730.1:0-12399 GCA_014673585.1 Semibalanus balanoides
AAACCTCAATAAACAAACAAACATATGATGTGAGATTGTTGTGATGAATGGTGACGTCTGTGGATGTGAATGACGCGTGATACCCTGTGGTGACTTATAATCACTCTGGGTGGCGTAAGCTGACGTACGCACACGCATGCTGACGTGGTTCTCCCCGTCCGTGTTCAGCCGAATACCGCCTCAGCCGCACGGAGGAGCCCTTCCAGGAGCTGAACAAAAAGTCGTCCAGTCTGAAACGCATTCTCAGCCGTATTCCGGACGAAATCACCGACCGCAAAACGTTCCTCGAGACCATCAAGTGAGTTGACGGTGGGCTTGTGTTTGGGGTCTTCTCGCTGCGTCGGGAATGCCACGGTTTTGGGTCACGGTTCTTATGACGCGTGTACAAGTTGTGTCTAATTTAGCCAATGTATGGCGATCGTGCAGTTAATATAGCTCACGAATAGCGAGCATGACCATTTATTTAATTCATTTATAAAAATGTAAAGATGCTTTCATTTAAAAAAGCTATTTATTTCTTTACATAGTCAAGAAATATGTTATTTCCATTAGTTTTTACATTTATAATCGCAATATTATGCCCGCTTCCCTCGAAAGCTCATGAAATACCCAACAAGCGACGTATCGTATCAGATATGGGTGGGATACCTGTGATTTGCTGATTTCACCCGGTCTCCGTCATGACGGTGCTAGCGAATGTCACGATGTCGATGTCGTCACGGCAGATTGCCCATTCAGGGCGTGTTGTGTGTGGCCACGCGCCACCAGTAGACCAGGAGCCATAGGCTGGAAGCGGAAATGTCACGGTAAAACTTAAAACAAATTGTCAACAATTCGGATCAATTTGCATTTATTTGCATGCTTCACTGACCATGCAGTTGGTTAAATTTTCCCAGCTCAACTAATCGCGCCAGATAAGTATGGAATGTAATTCGTCAGCAGAAGAAACTCCTGCGTTTAAAGCTATCTTCAATGTTATCGCCATGTTTGCTTAATCTACATTTGTGCGAATGTCAATGGCTGCTCTATCTCGAAGACCTATTTGCAACAATCGTGAACTGTTTGCTCATTCATAAGGATAAGTATGTATCATCCTAATCGCGGATGACAATCATCATAAGGCTCGCCCTTCTGAACCGCGACCTTCCTGTCCAGCTGTTCAGACTGTCCTAATCTGCCGATGGCGGCCGCGCTGCTGACGTCAGCGATCGGCGGGTCCGTCCATCAGGAACCCAGTACACTGAACACCACACAGTGCTCCCCCGGCGCGGAGGTGCGTCAGGGGGATTACGGCCGCCGAGCCCCGGATCACACTATCTAATCCTGTGACGACCCACGGCCGCGGCCGCGGCGGCCGCCACGTTATCGTACGGACCGCAGGCCCAGTGTGACACGAGGCCAGCTTTGCAATATCGGACATATACCTGGGAGACACGTCGACAGAGGAAGCTCAACATCGCCTGCGACGCAGGCACAGCATCGCCGGCGTTGCTTGTGTCGATGCGCGCCGTGGTAACGTGCAAGTACTGGTTATAAGCGCCATTTCATAAGTTTTATGAACGTCTTCCTTTAATCAGTGCTCAGCTATGGGACGTGAAAGCGAATGCAGAACAAACACTCATATGTGGTTACCATGTATAACGTTCCTCTCTAGGAGCACATATGTACAAGAGATATTCTTAGGTTTTGCATATTTCGTATTTTCAACTGAGAGTAAAATTTCAGATTTCCTGTAATTTTTTTATTAATTAGCACACGACGTTTATAATTTTTCATTATACCTGATTTTTGCTCGTATGTCATTTCAAACCAAATTAGGTGAGTGTTTGCTAGATTCAGTGATAAAAATTTGTATGCGTTGATGGGGTATAGCGCAATATCTTAAATCGCATCTATATAATCCATTATTATTATTATTATTATTATATTTATCTATTTATCTCATCTCACTCATGAATTTTTGAGTGCTCATCTACACATGAACTTAAATTAATATGCTATAAATTAAATATACGCTTCTAAATTAACACTATTTTTAGATTTTAAGTATTCTTGATTTTATGTTTCAGGTAATCTAATTTATGCGTACGTGCAAACACATCAGGGAAATAATATATTCATAATCATAGCTTTGCACAAGACGAACCTCCGTTGATCGGTGATTAATATTGAATTGAAACTGCGAG
Organism: Semibalanus balanoides; assembly: GCA_014673585.1. NCBI lineage: Eukaryota > Metazoa > Arthropoda > Thecostraca > Balanomorpha > Balanidae > Semibalanus > Semibalanus balanoides. The sequence goes on from VOPJ01010730.1 coordinate 2,187, forward strand.
GATATTTTATTATATTTTCACGTGAACCTTGCGAGCTCATGTATTCTTTCTGCGATTTAGAGCGTTTTAACTGAGTGTTAATTCATCACACTATAGCGCTTATCTGAGATGAGTAGCAAATAATTAAATTGTTCTATTTATTGATCATTTATTTCTTAGTCAATTGTATTTTGTCATGTTGTTCATACTTATAGCTAGAAATGATATGTTTTCTAATTCACAATATCTTAAATAAAAGAACTCATCACACAATGATCCTCTACGCGAGTCACAGAGGGAGTGATTCGCACTATAGAGTAGATCACCTCGACCCCGGGGACCTTATGCAGAGAGGAGTATTTGTATAAAATATCTAACACAAACACACTGGCGCATTATTGAAACGCACCGGAGCACTAGTGATAGTACCCACCTCATGTACGCGGAGAGTCTTTTTCACGAGACCCGCTCTTTCTCTGCGCCTGTTTTTTTTTATTTTATATTTTGTTCTACGTTAATATTGTTGTGAGAATAACATGCATTCAGTTTTATATGGTAGTGCTACTGGACAACATACACACGGGTACTCGATTTTGCAACCGGGAAAATTTATCGAAAGCCTAACTTTAGTCTGATTGTATACGAATGTCATGTAATACGCAACATAATGGCAAACGTATATATATATCGGAGCAGAGAATTTAGCTAAACTTTTTCACGGAGCTACAAAATTATAGCAGCATACATCTTGAGCAAGTTTTGGAAGACAATGTGATGTGTGTGGAACTCACGTCCCACATTCTACTATTTTATTGTGAAATAGTTCAGTCAGAAACGATAAGTCAGACAACTTTTTCTGGACAGAGGTGAGGTTGTATGTCATATAATGTCAACAGAGGCTTCGGATATATTTTATTTGTACAGGATACTCAAGCCAGTAATTCCATCACATACCAACTTTTGAAAAATAGCTATGTTTGTATTTTTGCTGACTGGTGATGACATCTAAGGTATGGATAACCTCGCGACGTCAAATTTTGAGAATTTGATTTGTGTCTTATTTTGACCCAGATACAGACAAATAACTGGATAGGAGGACGCACTTTGAGCGTGAACTTCGTGCTGAGACGAGGCCGAGAACCGCGTCTCTAATATTTAAGTTTTTCTGGATTGTGTTTTACATTTAATGGCTCCCGGTCTATTGCAAGTGCACTTTGCCCAATTTTACCTTTTGGACGAGTGGAATAGTTGTATGAACGCTGTCTTACTTGACCTGTCATTCACGTAACTTTAAATCAGGTGGTAAAATGAGTAGCGGGACATATTTCTTTTCGTGTCTATCAGTAAAATTGCAGAAACGTTATCGAGAATGATGTTGCACTGACCGCTGTGTCAGATCAGTTAGTTGTCTCGAGAAATTGAGCCGTGACCCTTCTGTGGACCGTGATGCCTGAAATTGAACCTCTGAAAGAGTGTGTGCCACAAAGAGTTCCTGATTGCCGTCATTCCGCTGGCTGGTGTATTCAATACCCATTTGAGAAGAAAGCAATGTCTGGGTGAATTCATGGGTTTGCGAGACGGAGCAATTGACGTTTTGAGTGGAAAAATGATGGTTATACCTTCCATATCACGTTAATTCTTCGAACGGTCTGTGACCACTGTATTTCTGTAGGACGGTCACGGATTCAATGACTGGAGCCTCGGGTAGGTTCAGGACTAAAAGGGCATTTGGCCTCGCGAGGAATTTGATCTCATGGGCCTATCGATTACCGCGTGTGTGGCGGTCGAGCCGCGATCGTCTGAATTGGTTCCGCGACGCGCTCTCGAAGGTAGGTAGGGGAGGTTACAAAGAGGGCCGCCCTGGCGGTCGGCTCCCGTACCCGGGTGCTGTTGGTGCCGGGCCACTATAACGCTCGGTGCCAACTCAGTGTTGAATATCTGTGTGAACCCGGTGCGGTTTCTGTCGGCTCGGACGGCACATTGGCGGCTTCGTTGTGGTGATCGGGCTGACGTGATCACTGCCGCCGACTAATCGTATCGTACGGAGATTGTATTGTACAATCGACGATCTCGATATCGTATCGGTTCTTTGTCTCTCGCCTCCGTTTATAAATACCAGAATGAAGTGTAAAACGTGTGATTTTCATTTTTTATAACAAGTATATGTTTGAAAAGACATGTCCACTGTCCAGGTAGACAAACTGTATTATAAATGATGGAGATTGAACCATGAAGATGAAGATATGAACCATGAAGATTGTTGCACTGGCTTAGTGTTCTAGATCTGACGATCGGAGATGACCCGTTGCCGTGTGTGCCGCGCCCTTCTGACACCTCGCCGTCCCGGCTCCGCTCTCAGGGAGATCGCCAGCGCCATTAAGAAGCTGCTGGACGCCGTGCAGGGCGTGTCCGCCTACATTCCCGGCTCGCACGGCAAGCAGGCGCTCGACCACCGGCGCCGCGACTTCGTCAAGTACTCCAAGAAGTTCAGCAACACCCTGAAGGAGTATTTTAAGGAAGGACAGTGAGTATGGCTCCTGGTGACGTGGGTTGTGGAGTGAACCGTGGGCGTATTGTTCACCAGTTTGGGAGTCAGAGTGCAGTAGTCATGCCAATAACACTGAGCCCCGGAAATGGTTGAATGGCAGTAGAGAAAGAATAAAAAAACGTATAATCGTGGCCGGTAATGCTGGCTGTTGTTGCAATACGGGTTGCCAGTGCTGTATACTATCGCAAGTCATAGCGGACTTTTGGATGACTACATGAATAATATGCTAAAACTAGTCATCATTCACCGACCAAGCGGGTTTCGAACACTAGCTGGAAGCGATTTGCAGCGCCTTTTTACCCCCCCCCCCCGCCATGAGAACGACTTGAGCATCACCACCCGTCTGACCACCTCTGACCTCCGACCCGCAGGGCCAGCGCCGTGTTCGTGTCGGCCACCTACCTGATCTACTACACCAACATGATCATGATCACCGTCAAGAGCAAGTGCGAGTAGAGCCGGCGTGTTTCGTCCGGCGGCCGCCAGAGGCGCGCCGGTCGCCGCTGCTCCGCGCGTCTTCCCGGGCACGCCGGCGGCCCAGTTGTTGATCCGTGCAGTCCCGCGGCTAATCGCGCCCGGGCGTCTCCCAGATTGTCGCTGTTATGTGTTTGTGCGTCTGTTTTTGTGTGTGTGTTGTTCCGCCGTCCGTCCGTCCGAGGTCGGGCGGCTCCTCTGCTCGGCAGCGGCCGCGCGCGCCGCCCATTCACATATGAGATACTTAAATGATTTATTTTTTAACACGCGCCAGCGGCCAACATAAAGTCACAAGTAGCCTAGGATCAAGTGTATTAGCTGTAAGGCCAATGTATGTACAATGACATAAAACGGCGCACAATATACGCGTAGCCCGACCGCCGCTGTCTGTGTCGGCGGCCCGCGGCGATAAGTTCACTTCAGTCCACGACCGCTCCGGAGCCTGTGGTGCCGACACATGCAAAGAACGGGTGTCAACGGCAGCGCTGGGATGTTCAGCGCGCCGCAATCTACACACGGTCAAAACACATACAGTAAGGTCGCTGAGGCATGTTAGAATGAAAGTGGCATGCAAGCATGGCGCAGTGATGATGATTTGGGGCTGAATGGCGAAGCAAAACACGTGTAGTGAACGGGAGCAAAGGAACGGCGAACGCTGAGCTGAAGAGGTTGACTATCACCTACACAATGGCGCGGAGAAAACATACGAGGGCGAAGACCGAACAATATAGTTATCAACCATGAGAAGGCATATGAAAGCTATTCAGCAGCACTGACCATCAGTTTGACGATGTACTGCCGTCAGAACCCAGAACTCACCATGAGTTTGACGAGGTGCGGCCGTCAGAACTCACAACTCACCATGAGTTTGACGAGGTGCAGCCGTCAGAACTCACAACTCACCATGAGTTTGACGAGGTGCAGCCGTCAGAACTCACAACTCACCATGAGTTTGACGAGGTGCGGCCGTCAGAACTCACAATGAGTTTGACGAGGTGCAGCCGTCAGAACTCACAACTCACCATGAGTTTGACGAGGTGCAGCCGTCAGAACCCAGAACTCACCATGAGTTTGACGAGGTGCGGCCGTCAGAACTCACAACTCACCATGACTTTGACTCGTCTGCCGTCAGAACCAGGTGCAGCCATCAGTGGCCGGGCGGCTCCTCTGCTCGTCGTCGTCGTTATTCCCTCCGGCCCGGGGGATCCCGGGCGTAGCCGTTAAGGCTCAGTTGGCGCGGTAGCCGCGGCCATAGGCCGCCACCACAACCGTCGTCTCTCAGTGTAGATGGTTCTGGGTGTATTAGTGCCCATGCGCCGTGAAGGGGGGCTCCAGCCAGCGCAGGGCACCGCAGCAGACATGCCGCGGGGTATCGCCCTCTGTCTCGGCACAAAGCCGACAGAGGCGGCGAGGCACCCACGTCCTCTGCACTGCTCGCTCCGGGCGTAGGTCGGCGGCCAACCGGTGCAGCTACTGCTCCGAAGCCACTCCAGTGCCGGCCCGGAGCTATGGACACCATACGCAGCTCAGGCGATCACTTTCGCCGAACCGGCCCGGAAGGCGGTTCTCATAATTGATTTTGTACCACCCGTCAGGCCATGCTCGCTGCCAGTGTGTGTGCGTAGCGGTGACCCTTCTGGATGGTGGCGACGTCGATGGGGGTGTCGTTTGAGGGAGGGCGCTAAGCCTCCCTTCCGCAAGAGCGTCCGCTCTTCATTCCCCGGCACCCAACAATGGGAGGACCCACTGCAGGTGGACGAGCTGACCTCTGCCAGTGAGGGACCTCAGAAGCTTCCAGGTGGCAGCGCCCTCTGAGACGCCGAGCCACTCTGCAGGAGAGCCAGCACCGCCTGCGAGTCAGTGCAGATGATGATCGGATGAACCACGTCGCGGTCCTCTATGCTCCTGAGCTCCGCCACCGCCGCTCTTAGGGCGAAGAGCTCGGCACGTGTGCTGGAGCAGAGGTGTCCCGCGGCAACTCGGACGTCCCTGATATGATCGCCGTGTGCAGGTGGATGGTGGCACCCCTCCTTTCAGGACTCCGCCGTCGCTGAACCGTCCGTCCACACCCAAGTGGACTCTGGTGGGAATCCCTCCAGGCGCTCATCTGCCGCTCTTCGCCTAACGTCGGGCGGACGATCTCGGCGCCCACCAGGCCCCACCTCCAGGCTGATGGAGACCTCCGGAGGGGGGCNTTGTAGTAGAGTTCGACATGGCAGCACTTTGCCTTGGCCTAGCCGCCCCACAGCCCTGACATCACAGCCACAGCCAGCCACAGCCACTCCCAAATGTTAATGGCTGGCCGTTGGCCAGCCGTGAGGATTTTTGTAAATTCATATTGTGCTTATTTCAAGTCTACTGTTATGGCAACATGCCAAGGCTTCTTTTAACCATGACTGGTTTGATAAGATTGATGCAAAACAAAAATCCCAGTTACACTATGCAGCCACAGCCGTAGCCACAGCCATGATCTAGAGATTTTCCCGTCCGGCCCACCCATTAGCCATGGGGTTCGGCCAGCCATAGGCATAGCCGACCCATGTATAACTCTTGTTTGTAGTGAGACGCGTGGTAGTGGTGTGGATATTGTCTGGCTAGTAGAGATTGCCACTTTGACCACAATGGGCCAGCTTGTGCAGCATATTCAGTAAAATCGCTCTTGGTGACAGGGGTAAGTCTTCTAAAATGATCCTTAGTGGCTTGCAAAAGCATGTCTCAATCTTCAATCTTGAGCATTCACAATATTCAGTAATGGATTTGCCGTTTTTGCTGGGGGGAGGGGGCAAATCTAGTGGCGTATTTCCACAAACTTGTTGAGCGGGGGTAGAGGTAAGCGAGCCATCATCTGTCATCCAAAAGTTATTGACCGAGGGGGGAGTAGAGTAAAGAGTGAATTGAAACCCGTCAGCAACTGTTGGTCCAGCCGTTATTTTAGGGGACTAGTGATGGTTTCAGGACCTTTGGGGAAGGTGATTTAGCCCTTAATGCCTCCCTGTATCTGCCAATTCCTATCTTTAGTTCATTTTATTTTTATTGACATCAGGGGTATCGCCGTTATTTTTATAGTGGAGGGGATGGTCAACTAAAATGACAGAGAACGTATACCCCTCCCATTTTGTATGCGTACGTTTAAGACATCCTTGATAATATAAACGTATTGGTATACCGATTAATAAACGGATTCGGTTACCCTTCAATTTCGTTAAAACTAACACCAAATGTACCCTATGGCGACAGAATCTCACCTGTGAAATATTGGCCCGGCAATCGAAACCGTTTGGCCAATAGAGGTGGTCAAAGTAAAATTCGGATTTCCGGCGTACCATTCAATATCGTTCAAACTCACACCAAGTATACCCTATGGCAAGAGGATCTCACCCGTCAAATATTGGCCCCGATAAAAGAAACCGTTCAGTCGATACAAGTGGTCAAAGTTAAATTCGGATTTGCGGCGTTTCCTTCAATTTAGTTCAAACTCATACCAAATGTATTCTATGGTGAGAGGGTAACTTCCGTTAAATATTTGCCCGGTAATCAAAACAGTTTGGCCGATAGAGGCGGTCAAAGTAAAATTTGGATTCCTGGCGTACCCTTCAATTTCGTTCAAACTCACACAAAATGTATCCAATGGTGAGGGGATCTTACCTGTGAAATAATAGCCCAGCAGAAACTATCATGGGTGCCGAAACCCCAAACCCAGCCCAGCCAAAGCCCATAAACACCAAGCCCAGGCCCCAGACCCAGACCAGACCCATTCGGGGCCCATTAAGATAAGGCAGATAATTATTTTCACAAAATTTGCAAACATTATCCTTAGCATGTTGACTTTCATACTATTAACGAGAAATAGTATCAGACACCTGTGTGTTGTTGCTGTTGATTTTGACATATCGAACACTTTGCAGTCAACATTATCATATTGGATCAGACTTCGGATCAGACATGATTTAACAATCTTACTGCTATCTATGTTACTACCCGGGACAATTATTGTTGTCATGTAATATTTGCCAAAGGACCAAAGTCATTGTTTAAAGGGGAATATAGCACAATTTTAACCATTTAGTTCCTTTTAATCTTGAGAGATTAGCCAGCATTTGTCGGGTGTGCTAGATAAACCCCAAATCCGACAATTATTTCCCTCCAAGCGACTAGTTGTTAGTTTCACGGGAGTATTCAAAACCGTTGGTCATATTGGTCATATTTCAAATGTCACAAATCCCGTCTAACGTTTTCGGGCAGTTACGCTCGGTCCAATGAGTAGTTCACTTTTTGAACCCGCCTGTGATTATTAGGGCAGCTTACCCGCAATATTGCGCGTTTTTGAATACGCCGTCGCCAGTATTTCAGTTTACCTTGGCGTCGCCCCGTACCTGCCACCGAGACGGTCGGTCAGGCGCGTCGCACACTAGTGGTTCACGTGCGTGCGCCCACGTCCGCTGGACCTCAATTTTCCATGCGAAATCGTGTCACTTTTTTCCGTAATTTTTTTACCACGGCCGCGAGCCGAGCGCCGTCGATACACCCCACCAGTCGGTGTTTATTGCAACGCCTAAACCGGTGCATCGTTCCCATTTCGTTCCACGGGCGGTGCGACAGGCCACAAGAGCACGCTGTCACTCCTTTGAGGCCTGCGGCGACAGCAAAGTTTGGCCGTTTCGCATTTGCACACCCATCCCCTGTTCGGCTCGACACAAATCCGACATTTGGTGAACCAGCATCAGAATTTGGTGTGCGACACCGAGCACTAAACACTGATGTTATACAATATTACTCTATGGTAAAATTATGGTATCAAATTTAAATCACAAATTCTGACTTTTTTTCGCACAAAAAATCGAAATGCCAGGCGTACCGTAATCAGGGCATTCTTCTCCATCATTCTACATACTTTTCCCAAGGTGCTATATTCCCTTTAAGTGTCCTATATCATTCACAAAACATATTTACCTGGTTAAACTTCTGGTTGTCAAGTAAAAAGAACGCTTAGCGACATTGTTCTAAATTGACACACCCATGCCCACCCAGTATCTACCCATGAAAGACAAAAAATGCATACCCAACCCAGACAATCGGAAGAATTAAGTGGGCACCCATGGTGCTCCCAGTCCATGATAGTCCCTGTAGCCCAGTAATCAAAACTGTATGGCCGATAGAGGTGGTCATAGTAAAATTTTGATTTTCGGCGTACCCTTCGATTTGGTTCAAACTTACATCAACGTACCCTAAGGTGAGAGGATCACACCTGTGAAATATTAGCTGGGTATTTAAAACCATTTGACCAATAGAGGTGGACAAATTTTCATAAACGGATTCGCGTACCTAACCTTCAGTTTCTTTGAAACTCACATAGAATGTACCCTATGTTAAGAGGATCTCACCCGTAAAATATTAGCCTGGTAATATAAACCGGTTGGCTGATTCAGGCGGTCAATTTTTTCCACGTACCCTTCAACTTCGTCCAAACTCACACCAAATGTATTCTATGGTAAAAGGATCTCACCCGTGAAATATTGGCTCGGTAATCAAAACGGTTTCGCCAATAGCTGTGGTCAAAGTTTCCATAAATGGTTTCTCGTACCCTTCAATTTCGTTCAAACCCACACCAAATGTACCCTATGGTGAGAGGATCTCACCTGTGAAATATTTGCTCAGGGGTGGTAAAAACGCCTCAGGTGGCGCCAACCAAATCTGTCATGGGGAAATTGGCCCTCAGTGACAAGTATCGACGCAAAATTACTGGTGATTCAGAAATGTCTTAAAAGTTGGCTTAAAGTTAGCTAACCCGCGGGCCAATGGGCTTCGGGATTTTCCACACCCTACTGGTGGTTGTTTCAACCCCCCTCCTAACTTGGCTCCTATGGGACATAGACCAAAACCAAAACACTGATCGATAGGTCGTCAGAAATCATTTAGAAACTATTTCGTATTTGTTTTGCTCAGGTCAAAACTTTAGGTCAGCAGAGGTCATCAAAGATACATTTTTCCAGTATTAGGACCTCGCTCTAGAAACCCCCATGTATATGTTACAGTACGTATAAGAAATCAGTGTAGATGCAAACAAACTAGTATTGATGCAAACGTCCTGGTGGTTCAGTATAGATGCAACGTACTAGTACAGTTGTAAACGTCCTAGGACAGATGCAACTGTACTGACCGGTCAGTATAGTTGCATACATACTGGGCTGTCCAGTACGTTTGCATCAATACCAGTACAGTTGCAAACGTACTGAAATTTCAAAAGGGAAACTGACCGGGCAGTATGAACAGGGGTGGTTAAGTGTTCTGTCTTTATGGACAAGATCGGGACAAAATTTTCATTCTGATGAAGTACCTGGGAGCAAAATGACAGAAAAAATAATTGCTACGCCATTCCTGTGAAACTAAGTGATAATCCTTGTAAATATTGTTCGTCAAAATCACATCAGATGCATTCTTCATCACTATATCATAATCACGTCAGCCGGTATGTATGAACACCTACATTTGTAAATTAGCAGTTGCGTTTCAGCTCTTGATTGCCAGAGATTTAGTTTCATCCATAATTCCGACGAAAAAATGTAGGTATACCAGTCATCTAGTAGTAAGTAGGCCTTTGTCCCCGGACCCAGACCGGACCCAGCCCTTGTGTATTTTTACCATATGATTTTACTGTCGGACAGAGGATTTTAGTGTTTTACCAGCCGACTTTGAAGAATTATACTATAAATAGTAGAAAATCGGGGGCATTCAGTATAATTTCCAGCAGTATTTGTGCAATTGCGTCATTTATGGCGCATGGGATTCGTTTGCATTCAAGCTTGTTTGTAAACAAACTGTACTGATAATCAGAGGGGTGTCATCTTCTTAGCCGCAATCGGTCGGGCCTTTTTACTGTGAAATCCTTTCTTCTGACGTCAAAATGACGTCAAAGTCTTGTTTTTCTTGTCTTTCCTTTTTACAATAGCTCTGAATTGACGTCATAATAAAAATGTATATTGCCCACCTCGACCACTGTCGCTTCGTGACTTGATATAAGGCCTTGCTGATAATGGATTCAAAGTGAAGTGTGAAGTTGGTTGATGTCTTATCGCACTTGCAATCAGTAAGTATTCAAAGCAATGTGCTTGTAAAGTAACTTTGGGTTTGCAATGTCGTTTGTTCATGTTGACAGGGGCGGCGCCACCGGGGGGGCAGGGGGGGCAGCTGCCCCCCTGGCGTGAGCCAGGGGGG
>VOPJ01010742.1:0-14877 GCA_014673585.1 Semibalanus balanoides
CTTGATAAATGCATATTTAGCTATGTTTCATAGATGCATAATCATTGCCGATTATACGTTGTCTCGCCAAGCCGCTGAAATCATGGCAGGCGACAGCACAGGAGTCGAGCTGACCGTGTATTCTCCGGTCCCCTCTTGGCAGGTGGAGCCCTCCTGGCGTATGGCCGACCAGGACGTGACCAACGTGGTGCAGAGTGTGATGACCATCGACGCCCTCAGCAGCTCACACGCCATCTCCATCCCCGTGAGACACCCGGACGACATCGGACAGATCTTCGACAGAATATCATATGATAAAGGTGACATTCCCTAAAGTTATGCATGACAATATGAGAGAGTGGATGGAGTTTTCCTGATGGATGTGCGTCCACTCTTCCTGCAATATAGTGCTTGCTCATCCGGCCTACAGAATAACATCAGCCAAGCTGCGCATGCGCGTGTGTGGCAGACTTATTTATATCTGTTGGCCGATTTTGGTATATGTGTGGTTGCAGACCAGTTTGCAAGCGTTGCAGGGTATCCGTTGATGCATCTCAATGTAAGCCTTATCCTTCAGAGCCATTGCATGGCGACGGTATTCGATAGAATAAGTTGGACACTACAAATGACGCATGAGTAATAGTCGCTCACTTTAATTACATTTCGTTCTGGAGCAGGGGCGCTTCAGCTGAGAAAAACCACATACGATGCTTTTTGTTTTTACTCAAAGCACGCACTGGCGATAATTCACATTTTTCTGTTTATCTCTGAAAGTTTTTGGACGGCCTGGTTTTGCTTGCAAAAGCAAAACAAAGCGTTCTTATTTTTATGCTGAACAAATCCAAGTCACAAAGCGTCATATTGGTACTAAAATGACTGAAACTAACCAATATTTTCGTCTTACCAGTTAGTAGTTACCACATTAGAGTTTTACATAAACTCCTGAACTCATAAACGATAACCTTTCTCTGTAGTCCAAAAAAGTAAGCTGTTCCATAAGAAAGCATGTAATTTCGTGGTGCTTTCCAACATTTAACTTATTATTTAAATATTATTTGTCTGTCTGTCTGTCTGTCTGTCTGTCTGTCTGTCTGTCTTTCTGTCTGTGCGCACCGAATTGTTATCTTATATACATTATTAATTCAAATTGATCCGTAGTTTTTAGACATATGTGATTAGCATATAGTATTGCCTAAGAAATTCATTTTGTAGATTGCATGACAACATCTACATGAGCATTAATGTGTTCTCTTTATTTTCCAACATCAAACTGTCATCCTACATCAATCAATCAATCAGTGTATTAAAAACCATCCACGAGGTGGCTATTCTGGTTTCATGTCATTTACAGATCACATACAATACGATAAAAACGGAGTACACTTACACTACATCCGGTTAAAATCACACTTCGCAAGCTTGAGTCTTAAGAAATCAGTGAGATGGGCGGCACAAGCTGTGGATGGCAGGCGGTTCCATTACAACGCAAGCGCCGATAATTAAAAAGCCTTCTGCGAGGGTCAATCTGATTATGCAGGTGCAGTACTACCTCGACGATGAGGTGCGCAGCGTCTCGACGCTGTGGTATAACAAAGCGCACGTGGGGTGAGACATGCAACATTTATCTACGGGTGGCGGCTCCCTCCTCATTGAGCGGCAAGGTTGAACACTTTTACGGCGTCGCGGCGCGCCACACAGCGTCTCGAATCTTTGGCCATCTAGAAGAATTAGACCTGGTTATGATGAATCTAGTTTTTGGAGTCCGGTGAGATACGAGCGGGCAAAGTGTGATCAAGCGTGGATTTTGCTAGGTTGACCCGTTGTCGCTTCCCAGCGCCACACGCACAGCAAGTCGTGATATGTGGGAACACGTACGCCTGGATAATAATTTTGAGGGCTTCTGAGGTGAAGTAATGCCGAACTATGTACAGAGAGACGAGAATACCGTTACATTTTTTGGAGACACTCGAGATATGCACGTCCCATGACAGACCAGGGTCCACTACGACGCCGAGGATTTTGATACTGCTTGAGGCCTGCACATCGGAACCATTTAATTCAAAGCGAAATTTTTTGCTTTTGCTATCAGATTTTTATTTGATCCCTAACAAGTCAGTGCATACTCAGTTTTCTTCGCGTTCTTTTTAGGGATGTAGAACCGAACAACAGTGGAGCCAGTAAGTAGAAAACTCCTCAAAGGTCTAAATTATTTGAGCCCGGCTTTTTCCGAGACCAGGTCCGTCAGGGACGCGCAGTCAACGTGTATGTGGTTGTCGTAGCGTAGGAGATAGGCGGCCAAGGGTCAAGTATACAAATATAAATCGTTTGTGAGACAGACATGAACCAAAAACTGGACCAATAACCGGCCCGGGGCACACCACAGATCACGGACAAGTCAGTCGGTCCACCACGCACCATCTGCCTACGCGCTCTTAATTTAATCTCTCGAACCAGTCCACGTCACTGACACCATACCATGACAACTTTGTGAGGAGGACGCCGTGGTCGACATGATAAGATAATGTCTGTGTTAAGAAAAATAACACCACCAGCTGCTAAGCGGAACTTCAACAGCTACAATTCGAACACGCCAGGTGGCGCAGCAAGCGAATATGAGGTAGCGCTGGTGGCAGCCAGGTGGCGCTGGTGGGCACAGTAACCGCAATATTGGTGAACCAAACCACGATCCCTTGACTGGTGGGTACCTCGGTAGAATGATGGATACAAAAAGTAACAAAATGTAGTCTGTAGATGCATATAGATCGTCCAGTGGAGCGGATGGGTTAGCACTAGTCTAAACTATTTCCACTGCGCCATACCGTATAGGCGCAGCACTTCGCAGCTTCTTGAGACAAATGACGTCTTTCAGGGAATTCTATCATTCGTATGCTGGATCACATGCTGACAACGGAAACTCTGCGGAACGCCCTAGCCAACTACCTCGAGGCTATGTAAGTCCACCTGACAGTCAGTGAACATAAAAACATGACACTATTGGAATGGATTACAGTTAAAAAATTAGTGCAGCAATCGTTTTAATGTTATACGCAGAATACTATGAGTTGTCTTACTTGTTCGTGATATGTGAATAATAATATATCTGATGATAAATGTACCATGAACAATGTGCGGGTGTAAGCTTTATATACCCAAAATGCCTACCTCACATTAATAAAGAACATGTAAATTAACGCATTTAAACGTGTATACTACCGTTTTCAACACGATGGCTTATTTTGCGCGAAATGTTTTAAACATTTTAAATGTTTTAAAATGTTTCATGTGGTAGCCGTCTTCACGATGGGCTAATTTGCGAGAAATGTTTTAACCTCGGCTGTTGGACCGTAGGCGAGGGTTTAACACATTTTGTTCACGCAATTAGTCCATTGTGAAAGCGGCTTACTTATAAAACATTTTTCAACATTTTAAATTTTTAAAACTTTCGCGCAAATGGCCCCATCATTGGAAGAAAGAAGATGAATACAAACGGCTACTGTCATCTTCAGGCAATACAAGGCGGCGAGCCAGGACGACCTGTGGCGCTTCCTGACGGAGCAGGCCCACCGCGACGGCACACTGCCTGCCGACATCTCTGTCAAACAGGTCATGGACACCTGGACTCTACAGATGGGATTCCCCGTGGTGAAAGTGCGCAGAAACTACGCCGAGAGGTCGGCAAAGCTGACGCAGGTCAGAGCGCTATGAAGAGGTGTAGTTGTCTACTTTTATAAATGCAATATTCCACTTTTAAAATACTGCTATTTTACCTATATTAAAAGTTGCAGAACATTTTATATTTGCTTGCTTGGAGATTACTTACTTCCTTTTTTCCGAATACATGTCGTTATATTTTGCACGCAAAGTATATTTCACTAAGTGTTACCTTCTACTTGATATTTAGTATTGTTGTTTGCTTTTATTTGTATATTTTAATGTTCAGAACCGATTTCTGTTGGAAGATACTGCCGATCGTGCCGAGTTCTCTGGTGGGTGGCTGGGTGTTCATACAGATGACAAAGGCCAACTTTAACAGCACGCAGCCCACCCACTGGATGAGAAAAGAACGGCAAGTCACCATCAACGGTAAATCTTTGAAGACTGCTCGGCTATTTCTCTGAACTTTTCCCTGAGAGCTTATTGTTTTTAAGCCAGGTGGGGATCCAGGGGGCAAGGGCACCATGACCAAGGTCTGAAACTTCATTTTGTTCCCCCCCAGCTGTCGGAGTAAGTTGAAGAAGGGTGACGAAGCGCTCCTTACGACAAGAACTGTTCCATCTCAACAACTGTCAATAACTTGTTCTCATGGGCTGCTACCCCTCACTCAACGCCTTTTCGAAAATACGGCGCTGGATCAGCCCCTTCAAAAAGAACGGCTAGATCCGCCCTGTTTGAAGCCCTGCCATCTACGCAACGATTACTTAGGAAAGTTGATTTTAATACGTCTAGCAATGCATAAAGAAGCGAAACTCGATGTGTTTGTGCAATTTTGTGGATTTTTTTAGTGATGCCCAAAACCGCCACAAACTGCCGTTCCAGATCCGCCAGTGGTTTGAAGCTGACCTCCTGCAGACTTGCACGCATACAGTAAAAACTGCGCCGCAATGATCAAGTGTCGAGTGTATATTGGAACAGACTACATTTCCATCATATTTTTGTATTTCAATTGGTGAACATGAAGTCTTTTCCTTTCAGAAGTCTTTTACTTGCTTGTGGTCTCGGTTCCACAGAAATCGTAACATGATGCGACTTGTCCTTGACTTTCACCACACTTCACACCAGAGACTATCATGGGCGCCCAAACCCCAAGCCCAACCCAGCCGAAACCCATGAACCCCAGACCCAGACCCAGACCAGACCCATTCAAATTCATAATATTGATACCCATGCCCATTGAGGTCCATTCAGATAAGGCAGATAATTATTTTCACAAAATTTGCAACCATTACACTAGCATGTTGACTTTCATAAAATCAACGAGAAATAATATTAGGCTCTGTGTGTTTACTGCTGATTTTAAGCTTATCGAACACTTTGCGTCAACATTTTATCATATTGATAGACTAGGACAGACATGGTATAAATTTTGTTTTGCCTTTTGCTTACACGATTTTGTTGTTGTCATATAATTGCAAGGTATACAGTTCTTTAAGTGTCCTATATACATTAAAACATAAAAAATACTGGTCAAAGCATCTGGTTGTCAAGTAAAAATAACAACTCTAGGACATTATTCATAATTGGCATAACCAACCATGGCCCGCCTAGTACCCATGAAGTAAAAAATGCATACCCAACCGCGCAGACATTTGGAAGAATTGAGTGGCCACCCATTGGGTGCACCCAGCCATGATAGTCCTGCTTCAACACACAAAAAGTCGCCTCATCAAAGGGTTGGCCGTGGTATGTCTTGCAATTTTCAGATGTGGCTGTGTCGAGGAGTGGATGATACTGAACGTACAGGAAATGGGTTTCTTCAAGGTCAACTATGACCAGAAAAATTGGGACCTGTTAATAAAGCAGCTACAGGAAGACCATACTGGCATACATCCCATCAACAGAGCACAGGTGAATGATGAAGCAAGGCAGAGCAATATACCAAGAAGGTCATTATGACTAAAAGAAAGGACAATAAAAGTTACATATTTGTATGTGATTGGATGATATTTGCTGACCACTGTGATAACCTAACCTGACCTGAAGTGACCCAGTTCTTGTTGGCAATATTATTGAATTATTGAACTACCTTAGCATCGCTTAAACTGGTTATCAGAAATACATTTTATAATACAAGCGAAGGTGGCATTCAACTGGAAGCGAGCCTTCACGAAGCAAAAATGACCTGACATGACCTGACATGACCTGACATGACCTGACATGACCTGACATGACCTGACTCTGCATGACCTGACTGCCTGCCAATGACTGACATGACCTGAGTGACCTGCGTGACTGAGGTGACTCTGAGTGCATGACTCTTTGTTCTCAGATGGTTGATGACATGCTGGACTGCCTGGGCGTGCTGGTCACTTTGATTTGGACCTTACTTGACCTGATCTGACTGACCCGCGCTTGCTGTTCTCAGCCTGGTTGATGAGCGCTTGAGCTGGCCGGGCGGTCGACTGGAGTACGGACACGGCTCTCATCATCAGCTATCTGGAGGGGAAACGACTTTCTGCCTGGGACGCGCCTTCGACAACCTGAATTTCCTGGACATACAGCTGAGGAGGACGCGGGGTACGGACTTCAGGTGGGACACTGGAAGTGGGTTTAACACGTTCACGGCCGGGGATCTGGCGCAAGTACAAGCTTCGGGGGGGGGGGGATTTCAGCCCCCTAAAATATCGAAAACCACGCAACGAAGCGACAAGCAAAAAACAGCGTTAGATAGAACGAGACGAGTACTATCGACAGTATGTCGACCTTTTTATGTCAGGTCAATATTGATGTCACTCACCAGAGATCATCAAAGGTCAGATTTGCCAGTTTTGGGACATCACTCCAAATACCCATATATATATCCAGGAATTATGATAGTCAGGAACAAACAGCGAAAAGCATAGGAAAGTTCTTGAAAATGCGTTCGCCAAGTTGTCCTC
Source organism: Semibalanus balanoides (assembly GCA_014673585.1). Classification (NCBI taxonomy): domain Eukaryota; kingdom Metazoa; phylum Arthropoda; class Thecostraca; order Balanomorpha; family Balanidae; genus Semibalanus; species Semibalanus balanoides. Next base: position 6,576 of record VOPJ01010742.1, read on the forward strand.
AAATTTGAGCTCAAGTTCATAGTTAAGGCTTTAAAGTTTGAAATGTCAAAAAAGCTATTTCTTGCAAAGTTTTTGTTTACTAATAACATATTACCTCAATCAGATACGGTAATTATTTTGACACCATCGTGGTTTTCTCGTCAAGGCACTTCGAAATATGTTACTGCTGACCAGGGTCATTTTAAACTTGACCTCAGGTCAAGGTCAAGTGGTGTCTTAAGTAGGTCATGCTGCATATTGGGAGACGTGTCTCGCTGAGACAAACTCATAAAATCAGTTTTACCGATCTATCTTCATTCTATCAAGAGTTATTTGTAACAATGTGCTGGTGACCTTGGATGACCTCGGCTGACCCTGCAGTGGTCACTGATCAAAAACTTTAACTGGTTGTTCATGAATGTTCTATGATGACCTGACCCAGAAGGAATTAGGCCATGCTATCATGTTTTTTATCGGAAAAGAAGCATTATATTTTCTCATTAACTTATAATGGGGAGGTCACGAAATTTACCTGACCTTCGTTCACCGATATAACAAATTCGAGTTGTCAGAATTGTAGATATCTATGTTTTTATGAAATCCTGTAAGTTTGAAATCGGTTCGCTCAAAACTGTGGCTATGGTATGACTGCATACGTCATTGAGGTGGGGTCACGTGACCTGGCCTGGTGACCTGACCTGAGATGACTTGAGGTAAAGCAAAAATGGGGTAATTGATGCCCAAACAGCTGTTTTAAATTTGGTGGTGTTGAGCTTCTTCATGTTCCCGCTATTGATGCAAAATCGGATGGGGAGGGTGGGAATCCCCCGGCCGTGCGCGTGTAAGTGCGTTGTCCCATGCCCGTGCATGGTGGGTGGTTAACAGAAATAAAACTTATAATGTTATTTTACCACGCGTAATGTATAGGCTCGCTGTTTATAAATATGCTACTATCACCTTTTCGTATCTTGGTGGTTGTTAAGTGGACTAATTTGCTAATGTGGAATACTTAGTAAAATCATGTAAGCAGCAATAATTAGGTTAGGAAAGCATTGAGCATGCCTTTCGTAAAAAACATATCATCTGAAGGAGCAGTCTTTCGGTTACTTGTTTTTCGTAAAAGACTCTTACCCCGCTTGCAAGGGTCAGCGAAACTGACGATACGCAATCATTTACGTATCTTTTACTCATGCAAACGGGTCCTGGCAGGGTGACGCCGTCGCTCTGGCTTATCGTAAATCTAACTGACTACAGATGATCTGTATGTTTTTTTCTGTCTTTCTGTCTGTGCTCACCGAATGTTCACCTGATACACATTTTTAATTCGAGATGTTACGTAGTTTTGACACATAATCATAGAATCTTGTCTGATCAATTATTTTGCAGATCAGATGACATAATACATAACATCTATGCGTTTAGTAATGTGTTCTATTCCATACATGTATCAACATCAAACTATTATCATACAAATTAAGATAACGTCTGAGTTTAGGGAAAAATAACACTTGGAAATTCCTGACCGTTGACACCGCCATCTGTTTGGAGGAATTTAAACTACAAGTACAGGTGATGCTGGAGGCGTCATTACGACCGAGCTCCTTTGACGGGGACGTAAACAAGTGTAGTCTGTATACATAAATCGTCCAGCGGTTCGGACGGGTTAGCACTAGCTTGCACCAAAGCTACCGGAAATTTTCGTTAGACATCTGATAACGGAACGTATGAAGTTATGAACCATTCTTTCATTTGGTTTAAAGCTGTTTAAAGATATACCACAAACATATATATATATATATATATATATATTATATATATAATATATATATATATTATATATATATAATAAATAAATTCATATATATATATATATATATATATATTTCTAAATCGTGCTTTAAAAAAAAAAATACACCATATATTTATGTATGCTCTTCAAATGAATTATATCTAATAACTCTGCACTGTTTGTCTCATAAAAAGGAGCAGCGTTTCGTTATTGGTAAATCCTGCCGTTATTGGTAAATCCTGCGTGGTGGATGAGGGGTGGAACGTCCACCAGCTGGCGACAACAAATAATTGCGGAACGGACGCTGCAGCCTTCGTTCCTGCCGGTCGGCGTGGGGGGATGCCGGGCCATCGTTCCGTTGGCGGGAGGCTAAGCAAACGTTGAAGAAAGCGGAGAGTGGGCTTGTTTTGACGGGCGCTGGAGCGTGGGTCAGTAACCGTAAATTTACACGCAAACACCGGTGGTTGACTCATGTAAACAGGTCGAGTTATCGTCATTTTTGTGTCAGTTTGCTCATCTGAAATATTTCGGTAACAGCCGACTCATGTAAATGGGCCAGCTGGTACCCTGATGTCGGTATGATACGAATTGGCGCCTTTATATATTTACGAGTTGGCGCCTTGAATTTACGAGTTGGCGCCTTGAATTAAGCTTCTAAGCTTTTGCGCCAAGTCGAATTATATGTATTTGACGAATATGTTGAGGTATAATAAACTTGTTGATGATGATTGATGATGATGATTTTATCTTTCACAGCAATTTGTGTTAAGACTCATCACCCCTCTGTACGAGCGTATCGGGTTCGAGGAGCGGTCGAGCGACTCGCACCTCGACCACTTGACACGCTACAGCGTGGTGTCCTGGGCGTGCAGGATGGGCAACTCGGACTGCCTCAGCAAGGCGGTCAGCATGTTCAAACGCTGGATGGACAGCCCAGACAACGCCAGGTACCGACAGTACAGCTTTCTGACGGCGGAGTTGTGTGTGTGTGTGGTGTTGTGGTTTGTTGGTAGTTGGTGTAAGACGAACATTATGTTCTTCAATTTGTTATAATGCAATAATGTACTTTGTCAATATTTGTGGATAAACTCACGTTCAAATGAAGTATAGGTACAGATGTTTAAATATGGTATATTTATGTTTCCATCTTGCACTTTTGGCTCCTGGTGCAGGTCATTTTTACAATTGATCTTGGACAACCTCAACGAGTTCCTTTTTTTGTCACAGGTTTAAACGGACACATTTGATGTATTCCGCTTATTCCGCTTCTTACAAATAATGAAACGCCGATATATGTTTCTTCCCGAGCATAACATGGCTATGTGTTTGCTCCTGCCAGTATCGTTCCAGCCAACATCCGCAGCCGTGTCTACTGCACTGCTCTGAGCGAGGGGGGACTCGCAGAATGGGAGTTCTCCTGGGGTCGCTTCAATGCATCCAACGTGGAATCGGAGAAGCAGAAACTTCTCAAAGCGCTTGCCTGCACGAAACAAATCTGGCTCCTGAACAGGTCAGCTAAAAGAAATGACATTCACAATCTTCTATTGTAAGGTTCTTGTAATGCAAAGGGAATATGTAATAAACTGTGGTGCGTAGAATACGGGTAGAACATAACCTTGATTATATATCATGAATTACGACCACAAATATACACACGTGGTATTCTCGTTCCACATATAGGTATGTACAACCAAATAACGGTAATGAGATTGTAAATCCCTGGGCGGCATGTGACCTTAGTTGTCGGCCCGCCCTTAAACCCCAATCATCATCATCATTGTAAATCCCATATTGCAAAGCTTCTGTTTTCTTTGGTGGCTAGGTGAGAGGATATAGCTGAGCCATTACATAAGCATTGAGCGTGCATTTAGAAGGGCTGAAAAGTGACACGAGACGACACATCACTTTCGTTTGCCAGAATGCTGAGCTGGCTGACAACTCCCGACTCCGGACTTCGGGTGCATCATGGCCTTCTGGTCTTCAAAGCCGTCGCCGGTAACCCGGTGGGACGCTACCTCGCCTGGGACTTCATGCGCAATAGCTTCCCCGACATCGTCAAAATGTAAGTGATGCTATGAAAGCAGATCTATTTTCCTTTCTTCATTTGTGTTTTTTAATTTCTTCGGCAAATTCAGCACGCTTGTCATTTCCCGAGAGACGGTGATCTGCATGCAAACTTGCGAAAAGTTACCATTCGGAAGGCTGCACCAATATGTAGGAGGGTAATCCGCCGAATTTCAGTCTTCGTGTCCTTTTGGCGTTTGCGATTGAAGCCCAATTATTAACGACTTTTAAGAAGCTGCTTGGGCACAACGTCTCCATAGGTTTTATAAGTGACATGAATTATGGAGTTTCAGTGAATTCGATCAAAATTTTTAATTTCAGTTGGATGACCCACCGACATTGTGATGCCATTTTCTCAAGTGCCACTTACGAGGCTCTACTATGCACCAGCTCTCTGGAAATGGTACCAAAGCTTTATTTTAGACGTTTGCACTTAATATTTTTTGGTCTTCCAATGGAAACATAACTTCAAACTTATCATCGTTATGTTTTGTATTAATAATTGTTGTTGAGCTATATATGATACATAATTTATAATCTAATTTTAAAATATCATATGTATAACGCTGGAATGTAAATATATGCATATTCGTAAATTTGAATGCTTATTTTGAGCGAAAAAATTCCGACCGGTGTAAGATTCGGCTTTTGCCTTCGTTGCTAACTTCGCACGGACATATAACAAAATGATATTGTTTCCTTTTGCATTTAAATATTTTCAACGTGAAGTTTCAGTTGAACAAACGGTTTGTTTGGCTGCTATGCCCCTTGTATGAGGTATATCTGAAGGAGTTCTTGACATTTAGACTGAACAATACTTTGCAGGTTTTTTCCCTTCAATAATAATGATAAAATAAAAATAATGAATAACGCAGAAATTATAAAACGATCACATTTTTAGCCAACTGTTACGTACATTTCAATTGTGCAGTGTGCATAACCATTATCCATTCATGTTCTCTTTCTCATTTATGCGTAGTTTAAGTGTCAATTGCTTCTGTTTATTGTCATTCTTCTTGTTTCAGTTATGGAGGCGCCCTATTTACGCTACCTAAGTTCATTGCTACACTGAAGAATGGTTTCAACACTGCGCTGGACTTGAAACAGGTTAGTCATTAGCCAAAGGCGTACCATAATAATTACGGTACCATAATTATATATTTTTGTGATAATTATATTATAAGGCGTACCATAGTATGCATAGTAATATACCATAATAATGATCGAATGGATGATAATTATCCATTTGACTAGTGGTCTGAGTCTATTTAAGCATGTGTTTTAAGAGAGCCGCAGAAATTCTTGTTCTACCTAAGCAAATATCTGCGCACCAAAGTATAATTACAGACAATGCAATTCAAACTGTCATAAAACAAACACAAAACTATACAGCCGGATATCACCTCAAAGCCAAAGCTGGTGTCTAAATGCTCTTACTAAATTATGGCAAAGATATGTGCAATTAGAACGCGCATGCGCGTTTGAACCAAAATTTTGAAGATAATTGAGCCTAATGGGAGCATCCACTACTTCGGTCATGCGACTATCGTACATTAGTAAATACCACACGGGGCCGATAAAATAATTTCTTTAGGACCGAGGTCGTTGTTGGATTTTCCGCCCGAGACCGAAGGTCGAGGTGGAAATCTTACAAACGCCGAGGTCCTAAAGAATTATATCGGCCTAAGTGTGGGTATTTATTTTTATCATATGTCTACCTCCGTTTTGAAAAACTGCGTAAATAAAGTTTGGTAAAATATAAATGCCCCCGGCGGGCCGAGCTTTGCACCAAATTGAACTTACATTGATTTTCTGAGAGCTGAAAAACCTTTTACCACACGCTCGCGCTAATGCTAAAAACATACTGAGACATATGATAACAAAGGTAACTGACTTAAAAATAGTGCAGAAATAGTCAAAGTAACGTAAAAACAATTGCAAAGGAATAGGAAAACAACAGTTTAACGGATTCTATCTCAAAAGAACAATTAGGTTACATCTTCTTCTTGACTTTGAGTTTTCACAAGCCGAACAAAAGCATGTTACTGTTCAATATATGCACAAGAACGATACACGTGCCAGCAGCAAATAGCAATGTGCAAAAAGCAGTACCAAATGATAAGTTATGTTCAGATGAACTTTTCCCGCTCTTGACGTATGCTTTGAACACTTACAGCTTCAGCTATTCGCAAACGAGTACAAAGAAAGTTTGGGTGAAGCTAAGCGGGAGATGCAGCAAGTTTTGGAACATGCCACCGCAAGCGTGGCCTGGATGGATGAGAAGTATTCCCAGGTCGTCATCTGGCTGCAACAACAAAACGCACAAAACTGAGAAGAAGCCAACATGTGAATAGTGCCTTATCTGAATCGACTCATGCTGCATTCTCATAATATGTATATGTAATGTAAGCATCATGCAAATATAATGATACAAATAAGATGGACATTGATCAGTGAATGCATACTTGGCCGAGTGTCACATCATGTAATGATACCTAATACATAATAAACAAACTTGTCGAACTATTCGAAATCAGGCCGGTAGTGGTGATAACTAGACAACTGTGTGCATTTTGTTTATGAAAAAGTATCATCTGCATAGCCCCAGCGCAAACAGTCTAATCGTTTCCATAGGTCAGAGGACATTTACGTGTGCCCACCGTCGATACCACGCCAGTCATGTGCACCGTAACCTATCGGCTGTCCTGGCACGTGCCTTGTAACCCATAACATTTAAAATAATGCAGATGGCAACAAAGAGACGCATTAATTCATGAACATAACTAGTTTGGCTTTTTTATGGTGGTAAATATTTATTATCACTGCATTAATTGAATAATCAATAACAGTTTCAATGCAAGCGAAGTCCTGTGGTCCAAAGTCACGTGACTGACGCCCAACACTAAGGGTAGATCGGGTAGCCCCACAATATAGAGACGCCGTCATATTGTCCATCTGTTGTCCGAACTAAGAGTCACACCCAGCGTCCGGCGCAATCTTTCCGTCGCGTGTTTTGATTTAGCAACCAAGTTAACACGCGCCCTGGAGGGGGGGGGGGATACGCCCACCTCTCCTGTTTTTGCATACCTGCTCGAAAAATGAACTACCCACATTATGTTAAATTCTTGGTCTCGGGTCATCTCAGGTCAGGTCACCAGACGAGGTCACAATATGACCTCAACTACAAAACGGGTTCGGTCAAAACGTGTTTGGCAACACCCCAAACTTTTGAGTCTCAATGTCTGGTCCAAAATTACGAGACATAGCCCACGCGACCGCCTGGGGACGGGTTGGATCCGACCCCTCCTATATATTTTTTTTTCCTGAATAACTTCCGAAGCGTTGCAGTTATCGGTGTGCAACTTAGTAGACCTTCGCGTTCGTTAGTTTTACGTCATCCATAAAAAACAGTTAGCAGTTGCGTCGAACAAAAATGAGATATATCGATTTTAGTGGCCGTCACTTCATGACATTTTCGGTCGAAAATAGCTAAATGTTTGACAAATCGCCGAAAAACTAGTTTTGAAGCAAATTGCAAATACAAAACGTTATAACACGTGAAATGACTAGTTCTACAAAATAGCTATCTTGGATAAATATGACCCCAAAATTGTCAAAAAACCAATGCTTTTGAAAAGTTTAACTATTGATTAAATCCCAAAATTGAGTAATTTTTGCCCCCAGCTTCAAATGATTTTCAACGCCCCTGTTTGTAGCCAATACATATTCTACATTAAAATTATATACTTAGCCTATAATTCTGCGCATGAGATGATGTTGTTGTGGATGATGTTGTTGTCCTGCGATTGTGGTCTTTCTTTTGTTGTTGTGCTTGACAGGAGGAATCGGATGTGATATTTCTTGATATGCCTTTTTTGGAGGGATAATGTCTGGGTGGCGGAACTTTGCGCCCTATTTGGGAGCTACTATTTTGTTAAGCTTACTGAAACACATAACGCTTGACCACGTCGGCTTAATGAATCGGCCCAGAGAACAGTAAAGCCGAGCTCTCTCATAATCTACTACTTGGCGTCTCGTTGGACAGCGTGGCGGCAGCGGGTGGCGCCGTGCTAACCAGCGCACAGTGTGGCCAAACACCAGTTTAGCCTGAATTTATTCGTAGTGCCTGTCGTTTTCGCTGGCATGCGGTGTATTACAGGCATGTTAGTTTTTTACACTGGTAGATCGCATAAAAATAACTAAACTGATACTACAATAAGATATCGATGGATTAAATATGATATATTTACACGGATTCATCAAAAGCATGCAAATATCATGGATAGAAAGATTATACAAATCAGACCATGATAAGTCGTGTCCAGACTGAGCAAAAACCGAAGTGAATCTATCGCATTATCCGAAGCGATAGGTCCTCACACAGCACTCTCCAGCATATCCTGAAACTTATAACGATTGCCGTAGATGCCGGGGTCAGTGCAGGTATGTAATCTTTTACTATTGCATTAA
>VOPJ01010743.1:0-14875 GCA_014673585.1 Semibalanus balanoides
GCAAAAGGGCCACTCCAAAAGCATATAAATTGACGTCTATGGTTCACCCAAATATCGAACCGACGCGAAGAGGGGCGGGTATCGACTGTCGGTCCCCAAGATCCCCAAAGCTATCGGTAGCTAGCACCGGGGTCGATTTGTATACTATTAGGGGGCGGCCCCAATTATTTCAAATTTTAGCATTGGGCGTATGGCGTTGCATGGTAGGAATGGAGTTAAAATTGATGAAGTTAGCATTAGGGCCCCCAACTTGACACCGCGCTGCTAGCTGGGCACAGGCAGCTGCAGCTTAAGCTTAATTGGCGCGTTAAGCTATTTTACAGACCTTACACTTGTATTTTTACCTCCGAATTTTACTCCCACTATGCGGTGAAATTTGGTCAATGGGGGGATGGCACCAGCGGTCACTTTAGGGGGAATTCGCCCCCAATTAACATGTTAGCCGAGGCCCTGGGTGGGGGTAATATTCCCCGGTCAATGGCGGGTCAACACAAGCTCCCTCACTCTGATATTTGTTTGCAGTACAACAAAACATCAGCGTTTATTATATAAACGTATTTTATTATTATTAATAGACACATGAATATAATGAATATAAATAAAGGATGGCTGCAAATGACCAGGCAGTAAGGGCAATGTCCCCGGTGGCTGTATCTCCGGTGGGCGATGCCCATGATACTGTGTCCTTCTACAAAAACAATCGGAAACAAATGTATGTATATGGAGATGGTAAGAAGAGGTTCAAATCGTAACCAAAACTCGCTCAAAATGTAAGTACAATACACCTATTCAGTATTCAACGATACGATCGACGGCCTAACTGCAGAGTTGATTCCCGGATTACAATGCGGCTCAGACGGGGGCTCCGCCACGGGGGGACGTGTCCCCCATTCTTGAGCCAGTACGGGGGGACGTGTCCCCCATTCTTGAACCAGAGGAATTATCAAAGACAAGACAACTAGAAATCAGTGTTCAGTTGTACTCAGGGCCTCGGCTAAGGAATTTGCAACTGGGGGGGGCAATTCGAAAAAAAAAATGCTAAGGTATCATGGGTTTAAGCGCTTGGCAACGTTGCCAGGAAATTTTTAAGGGGGTGGGAGTGGGTAATCATTTTCGTACTCAGTCACATGCTGTTGCCGGCAGTGTGAGGAGGTGGGTAGGGTCGGAATTGTCAGCAGAATCGCATTTTCCTCTTAGTGTTAATTGTCCTGCTCAGGTGGGGGGCATGACGCCCTGGTGGGTCCCCCTTAGTTACGTCATTTGATATCTTTTACATACGCGGTAAGGTACGGATACAAGTGTGATGAAAACAGCGTAAAATAAAAAATAGTAGAATAATACAATAGTGAAGCTGAATAAAAAATGCTAAAATTAAACCGCGCCAATCTTCAATAAGTCTCACACCTGTGCCAATGTCGATTTTTTTTTTAAACAATTGGGGGACGCGAACAGCAAACGGAGTTAAAGTGATCTACTGGCCGCCATAGCTTTACCAATTACAACTAATCGTCGAAGCAATAAACAGCATTTCCTCTGACGGAAGATCTAAGCAATTTTCCAAAGTAATTTTTTTAACCCAGGTTCTGCCGGTGCCTTGGCGAGGGGTTAGTCGTGAAAGGGAAGGCATTTGACAGCCCCCTCCCTTGAAACGAAAAATCGGCTCCAATGGGGATAAGGCAAAATCAACCAATGTCGTTACAGAGCTCGTCTAAATTCATGTCGAATTTGTCAAAACTTTACAAATGAGAGAAAGATTAGTTCGCCGATATTCCCCCGGTTTCGTCGTGTGATGTGATGAAGGAAGTTTTATGTAGGGTATAGTTTCTAGAAACAACGAATTTTGTAGAAGCTTGATTTCCTCGGATCACCGTGGCTGAAACCATGGTAGATGTAGGTGTCAGAATGCCTGATCTAAGGCCCAGAAACAAGGAGAACCCAGAACTGAAAAAAAGTGAAATCCCCAAACAATATCAAAACAATAAAGCAAATTCATTAGGTTTCAATTATTTTAATGAAATAAATTGGTGAAATAATGGAAGCTTCCTTTCGTAAAAGTTTCTTTGCCTTTTGATTATAAATTTACGTCAATTTAATTTGCGATATTTCAGGGCAGTTTGGGCTTTGGCCTTTTATTCCCCTGGAATTCGCATTGGCCAGAACAACATTGAGAGATCCGAAAGCAGGTCTTTTTGGGGACCGCAGACTCAACATATGAAGGCGCTGGGGGCCCACGCAAAAATGTATATAAATTGACTGCTGTGGTCCACGCCAATTTTTCGAATACCGACGCAAGCGAGGGGTGGGTATCCGTGCTCAAGATCTCGTAGCTACGTTAGGTGCTGTTCGGTCGTATTATTGGTCTTTAAGTTAAAAGCATGCTTCAGTGACGCATTGTATCCTTACTTTTTAAAAGCCCTATTTCCGTGCTGGGACGGCAGATTCTGACCTCCCACTGTAGTTTTTTTTTTCGCATGCCACTTCAAACCGTTAACCTAGCTCTTGAAAACTTCGTGGACTTTTTCCTAGAATTGAATGACGCGAGAAATGTTTAAATTCTGAAAAATCGGCCTAGGAGAGGCGGCTCTCAAGGCTCTGCCTAGCTTTTGGAGGTCGCTACGAATGCGGTGTGTGGCGCAAATTCTTCGTAGTTTGGCGGTGGCAATAAGTGTCAGAACACTATGGCCACAGCTATAATACATCTTACTATTTGGATAATACATATTTTGGGGCAGAAAGGCCGGCACTAGGTACAAAAAATGGGAGGCGATAATCCTCCTCAAAATAGGCCCAACTTCAAATTAGTAAGATGCAGAAAAGGCGTTCCGTACAAGGTGCCGCTCCCACGCTATTTACCTGGATCCACCTAGTGCAATATATTACAATTTAAACAAATTACAGGCAACAAAGCCCCACATGTGACGTTCCTATTATCACGAACAGCACATTTTTAAAGATCAGTGAAAAAAAAAATCCTGCGTACGACTATGATTTTTTTTAATTTTTTGATTTTGTCCCTTTCATATTTGACCAATTGTATAGGAAGCTTCAAAACTTCGTGCATGAAACATGCGGTCGAATACACATGGCTGCAACGATCTTCAAAAAGCCCCTGGCCCCATTTTTAACACAAAATGGGATTAGAAAGATAAGATTTTGTCAACGTACGAATCAAATGGTGTTTGTCCTTCATGAAATCGACCCAGCAGTTTCTCAAAGATCTCTGGGGGCAGAATCTGCCCCCAGCACGTTAACATTAATTATGAGCCGCCAGCACGGAAACAGGTTAAACTTTTAACCGTAAAAGACCACACGTATGTCTCTTACGAACTTTGCTCGCCATAGGGGGGCCAAAATTTCGTTCCCTGGCAGAAAGCCAGCAGTCTCTGTGGGCGAAATTTTTCCTCCTCCTCTCATTAAACATGCTATCTGCGCTATATAGTAATAAAAAATACGTCCCGGTGACTGATTATTTTTGTAAAAACTGATTCATCATCTTTAATAGTAATATAGTGCCCACTCGTAACAAATTAACTCAGTTTCACTGAGGGGGCAAATCGGCTCCACTGGGGGGGCCAATCCCTCCACTGGGGGGGCAATTGCCCCCCCAGTTAACATGTTATCCGAGGCCCTGGTTGTACTCATTATTTGTTACCTCTCCGCTGTTCAACATGCTTTGGCTGACGCTCCACTCCCCCCGCTCAACAACTTTTCGTTGACGCTCCACCCTCCCCTCAACAACTTTTTGCTGACGCTTCACACCCTCCCCCGTTCGACAAATTTTCGCTAGCGCTGCATCCCCACGGTCAAAACAACTTATGTATTTATTTATTTACGTTCTTAAGCCTCCACATGGTGGGTTTTAAAGCTTGCGTCAATGAACATTACAGCCATAGGTACATTGGTCAATCGTAAAACACTTCACACCGAAGTTATAGCACACCAGCCACAATGTCATACCCTGCATTGCCGCTATACAAGAGTAACAACGAGCACCGCTGTACGCACAATCCAGCAGCAGCTCTAACGATGAAATCCTTAATCCTCGCAACGGCAAGTCCGCGACAGTTCCCGGCTCCCGAACCACCTCAGGGGCCTCGTGTCCAATGTTTTGCAGCCCGGGTACAAAAATACCGGCCGCGCTCGCTCCGAGTGCACCCGTGGTAGCTGTGAGAGACCCGCATCCGTAGGCTCGGGTTGCGGCGACAATGAACACCACGCTACGATGTGTCAGCATTGTTTGGACATGACAGGAGCCTGAGGCAGATATGTCAGCTTGTGGCAGGGTTTATGATGTCTCTCTCAGCGTTATTCAGGGAATGTAAGCCTCTGCCAATTTAGCTGGGCCAGCAGTGGCGTAACATGCGCCCTGCGTGGGAGCCTGAACAATCTGTGCAGCGTGGTTAGGTATTTTTTTAACTTTGTGCTTTGGTCTCATTTGCAACCACCCCACACAGTGGACAACAGTAAATGACTGTGTGGGAACACAAGGGACTCGACAACAAGCCTTTTTGACTGAGCTAGGCAGTCCGATGGGAAAATTTGGCGAGACCCTGACAGCGTTGCTATAGGCAGCGCCGCACTAACTAAGACCCTGGTCAACCCACTGCAGACGTGAGTCGATCATGACACCCAGTATCTTAACTTTTTGACTGGCTTTTACCAACGCACCGGCAAATTGGACAGAAAAATCAGGAACTTTCTTCGGTCAACAACTTTTTACTAGCGGCAACCTCTCAGCTTTCCTCGATTCTCCCCCCTCCCCCATTTACAAAGGCGTGCCGTAGCCCCTGAGCTGAGACTCCAATTACAATTCTTGCTAGCAGACATGGGTCATACCCCCATACGTTTTGGCCTTTGAATGAGTATTGTGGCGACGGGTGATATGCTGTAGCACTTTTGCATATTTCAAACTATTGCTCCGCGCTTACTTTTCCATGTGCAAGTTTTAAGAACTAGAACACCGTGAAAATAGCCCAAGATCCATCGTGATCCTGGATCCGGGGTTCAGGGTTCCAAAGTGGATAAATGCTATTTTATAACGTTTTTGAAAACCAAACAAACAAAACAGACGCAGACGATATGGAGGGATCCAGACTCAAAAAGTTGCAACGCATATTAGTGCTGTATTGCCGTTACCGTTGTCAGAATATTGATTCTAAATTTGAGGTGTCTGGGATCCGAGCCCATGTCTGCTTGCTAGGACTCTGCATCTTAGATATTTTCACCGCGTTTCAACTACGGTTTATCCAAGGTAATCTAAGTGGTTTATCCTTAGATTACCTTGCACAACACATAATGGGTAGAATTGTGTATGCGACTAAGTTACCAGTGCACTGGCATTATAATTTCCTTCCGAACCACTGCAGTGGTTCGGAAGAAAATTATAATTTGACTTTGCTCAAGCTTTGATTGTATTACCAGTCTTATCGTAAATCCTTATCAGTACCCTTTCCCTCGCTTCCAGATTTTCTCACCACTCTCTTCCACCGAGTCCTCCCCCCCCCCTCCACCGGCTGACCGGACGCGCTGCGGGCGGCGACTTCAAAGGCGCGCGCGGCGTGTGAACATCAAACACGGGCGGCATCTCTAAACGGTCTGACCGCCCCCTCCCCCGCCGACCCCCCCGTGGAGGGGTAATTAGCCGAGAAACACACGCCGAGCCGCCGCGGGACGGACGACCGAGGGGGAGGGGACGGCCACCCCTGCGAACACGTGCGCACCCTTCCATTGCGGCTGGTTCCGCGGCTTGTTTTGACACTAGGCTTCCGTCGCCGGCCAAGAGCGGCGCCGCGCGCGGCGGTGAGAAGAGATGATTGGAGCTGGTCGCATCTCGTTACCACGATGGCGCCGGGTGGTATTGCCGGCCGCCAGTTGTGTCGGGCCGGCCGGCCGAGTTGTAAGATGAGCTACGGAGTCACGGAACATGAGTACGCGACGCTGGAGGCGGCGCAGCGCGGCTGACACAGGCAGTTTCCCGCTTCGAGGGCACGTTCTGCGTCAGGGCATGTGACACGCTTGTTTTATTGGCGGTGTGTGGATGCCTGATTTCAGCTAACTCAGCCGGGTACAAAAAGGTGATAAATTTCGCGGCGAGGATTGTCTCGGGTGCGCGGGGCCGAGATCACATCTCAACTGAGTCGCCGGTCTGTAGAGTCGTTAGGCTGGTGCGGTATATGCGGTATACGAGACCTCGTTGCGCACCGCGACTGTATCAGTGTCCACAGGGCCAGGGGGACCAAGGGGGAATCCGGTGATGAATCCGGTGTGAATCAAGGGTGAATCCGGTGCCCCCCCTCCAAAAACGTCTGAATTCGAAGCAAAAATAAAATATTCCCTGATATAAAAGCAACTTTTGCAATAATCAACTTTTGCAAAAGAAAGTTTGCTGTAAATCAGCTATCAATTCATAAGCAAGCAGAATCCGAGTTTTCAGAATCATGTGAGACTTTTTGGACTTCGCCCCCCCCCCAAACCACCGGTAGCTCCTCCCAAACTACCGTTCTGGATCCGCCCCTGCACAGGGCCCGCGCCCGCAAAGGTCGCGTTCCCCGCGCCCCGGCAGCGACCGATCGCTGTTCGTTCACCTAACTTACCGCGCGCTATGAGTGAGCGCCTCACGCGGTCTGCGGTGTCTGGTGCTTCAGAGCTGCTGTCTTATGACACACAGGGTTATTTCCTACAGGTCGGCCTCATCCTGGAACACCGACTCCGGCCGTTATAGCCTCCCGGTGCCAAGCCATACTCGAATCTCAACTGGATAATTGTGACGATGGTATTTGAAAGCACGACTTACACCTTTTTTCTCAATGCGAATCGGCATCTGTTCAACTGAACAGATGCCGTTCTGTTCAACATAGTGCATGTCATATCGCCAGGCATTCTGGAACTTAGACGCAATTTTAACACTTTGACACATTTCATTAACACAGATTATCATCTGTTCATATTCGAATGGAGACAATGGACATCGGCAGGGGCATTCAATATTGACAAGGACATTAAATTACGTTACATTGCTTTTTGTTTCGCCAGTTCTTACTTAATTTAGACAATGGAAAATTGACTTAGTTTGGCGGAATTTTTTTTTATTTCAAACAGTCATGGTCCGAAGGGGCAGGGGGAACGGGGGGGCAACTGCCCCCTCAACATTTTTCGATTTTAACATTACGCTATGGACGTTGAATGGAAATCGACTTCAAAAGTCTTTTTGCCTCCCCCACACTTAAAATGAGTTCATACGCGCCGCTGCAAACAGGATGAAAGTAAAATTAATTACTTTTTGCTTTGAGTAATTAATTATGTAATTTATGTAAGACTAATTGTCCTGTTGAGCAGTGGTGAGATGTTATTGTTGACAGGTACGCAGCCTGGGATGGTGAATACCGGGGTGGCAATGCATCGCGTCTACGTCGATGAAACTGGGCTTTATGATTTATCTCCACCTGAATGTGACTGCCGCCTATCGGCGTTCCAACAGCTTCATCGGTGCCTGCCTGGCTAAAAAAAAACATCTGGGATGAGTGACCGGGTGATGACAACTGACACAGTAGCATGATGGCCGGCTCATTTGTATCTGAACATTTGACCTGTCTGAGTGTGTGATCAGCCCATGTGAATTGGGGTGGATATCTGATGTGAAATGTAATGTGATGTTGAAGCTCAATGTGAGCCAGTTTTTAATGTAGAGTAATGCGTTACAGTCTCCTTTCAAGCGCAATTTGTTTTCAATTTTGTCATGATTATCTGACTCCTGATAATCGTTTTTGTTTCCATTTTAACTTGGAAGAAAATAGCAATGCTTTTGATCAAAACACATTTTTTATGAGGTTAATTTAAACGTCATTTCTGTAAACAGCTGCTCGTACTCTGGTCCACTTTTTTTTCCGCAACGTAGAAAATATAATGATAATCTGAAGGTCTGGTGGGCAAGCCCGTAAAAACCTAAAATATACCGATTGAAATCCTACACGGATATGGACAAAAATATAAACTAAATTTATAAAACTGTAATTTCGCGCCGTCCAACGAAACTGAATGACGCTTGCTAAGTCCACTAAAATTTGCCGTATCTCTATGAATGCTGTCAGCTCCATTTGCATTATGTCCTGAAACCAGTGGACCGTGTTAACTGTTGACCACGGTGCACTGTCGATTTTAAATGCCCTTGTGCCCCGCGGGAGTGTGTTACGGCCGAAATAATGTGAGGTGCAACATATGTCAAACAGTATGTTCTTTGCTGTCGGTTTAAATAAGAATATGCCTGAGATTGAGCTGAAACAGATGCCCGCCTCGCTTGAGAAAAAAGTGTAGTACGCTTGTTTTGTTTATTGACGTATTATTATGTTGTTGTATGTGTGACGTTTGTTTGCACTGTCTGTCGTGTTTATTCGTTTTTATGCGCTCAATTATGTATCTAATTGAGTCGATCGAGCATTAAAACCCTCACCTTATCGTTTCTCACCTCGCCGCACGGGGGGGGGCTGTCGCCTGACAGCCCCCTGTTAACTTCCAAACCAAGCAACATAGAGCAACACGGTAAGAAACCAGCATGTTGCCTGGTTATGTAAGGAATCTAATGGTATCCAATCGTTTTTTGGTTTCAAGGCTTAACGGGTTGACCTTTCCAGGTCAAGTGAAACGCATAAAATCGACCAAGTCCAAAAATAACGATTTTGCTCAGACCATCGTAATTATTACAGTTATGAAAATACAATGATTTGGTGAGCGTCAGTTTGTTGGTCGTTAAATTAGCTATCTGACCGTGTATCGATTTTTTGGTCTGGGTTAGTTAATGACCTCTTAGAAACGAAAATCGTAACCATAGATGAAAATTGCTATGGGCGATCAGCATTAGCAACCCCGACTCGATCACGTCCGGAAAAACGGTCATAAAACCTCAAAATTAGAAAGTGATAAATGTAAACAAACATGCAATTTCCCAGACCGCTTTTGTCTCTATGAGACAAAAAAAATGATTTGCTCGTATCTGGTGAAAAAGTAAAAAAAAAGTACGTGATGAGATTCTTACACCTCGGAAGCCATCACTCAGTCAAAATAAGAGACATTACTTTGATATTTTGCTTGTGTATCTTCCATACTAAGTTCTCTCACATATATTCCGTTTCTTTTTAATATTTTCGAAAATTTTGTTTTTGGGACATTTAAAAAAAATCAGTTCCTTGGATTTTTTTGGTTATAATCCAAAAAAATTGCAAATCTGAGACTGCCATTTGAAAGAATATGTAATTTTCTATCTTGTAAGTTTTGAGTTTACAATTTGCTTTAAAAGTCTATTTTCTACGATTTTTCCATTATTTACCGCTATTTTACCAACATGACGTCACTAAAACGTCATTATCTCCCAAGATACCGAACCGATTTCAATAACAATTTCTCAGGATACGTATAATTGTTGTAAACTCAGCTACTGAAAATTTCAGCTAGATGCGCCTCATGTGTAAAAAAAGTTATTCAAGAAAAACCTCATGGAGGCCTGTCAGCCCCCCCCCCACCCGTAAAAGGTTAAGCTATATATTATATGGATAATGGAATGATTCGTAAGCAAATACAATACAATACAATACAATTTATCTTGGCAACCACGCTCTTCCGGACAGCCATGTGGGTTCATAGCAGGTTAAATTCGCGGCAAGAACTGCACACAAGACTAAAATATGCCATCATAGGAGTGACGCTAAGAATAAGCACACTGACACAAGGCAGTTAACAAACTAGTTCAGAATATGTTTTGACATTTCATCGTGGCGGTCGCTTTGTACAATACCGACCGGTGTCGATTTGTATACTGGTGCCCCCCCGCAAATGATTTCACATTTAACATGTAGGCCTATGGCGTTGCATGGTAAGAATGGAATTAGAATATATAATGTTAGCATTGGGGGCCACCAATCATTTTCAGAAAATGACGCTCGCGAAATCCGATAAGTTTTCAGAACTGCATGTGATACTTTTTGGATCTCCCCCCCCCCAGCTCCCGTTCTGGATCCGCAGCTGTTTCACCCATCCCTACTCTGTTATCTAACGATTGCTGCCAACCACTTTATCACATTCCAACATCGATTACATTCCTCCAATTTCAACTTTGAAGGATGACGTCCTGGTGACAAAGGACTAAGGCTGCGCGAGGCAGACTGCCTGACGCCGGCTGAGACCCCCTGCATGACCACTGGGCGGGCACTGCCGTCTGCCACCGTTCATTTTTCGCCAACGGTCATCAGAAACATATCCCTCTTCCCATGACACGCCCGGTTCGAGCCCCATTGACATTTCTACATAGGCACCGCCGGAAGAAACTGAAATATCTACCGGCACGGCCCTCATCAATCCCCTGAAATGCTTGTTCTGACAGGCCACCGGCGACCCTCTCGGAACACCCACTGCGTCCCCTCCCCTCCCCTCCAACCCTTCCCCCGGCCCCGGGCGGGGTAGGCAGACGGCGAGGCGGCGGCCGAGATCTCTCCCCACTACCCCCTCTATACCGGCAGAGGCGATGCCAGTTCTCCAAATATGTGCCTGGAAAGTAACGGAACATTTCACTGAAGCCTTGATCTAATCCCGCTTAGCATTCATGCGTTGAGATCAGATATCATGAGATTAGCTTGATTATTGATATGCATGTGTTCAAGGGCGGCGCCAAAGGGGGACGTGGGGACGCGTCCCCCCAAACATTTTAGGATTTTAACATCACACCTATGGACGGTACTACACCTTTTCTTAATGCGAATCGGCATCTGTTCAACTGAACGTGGCATAGTGCATATCATATCGTCAGGCATACTGGAACTTAGACACTAATTTTTAAACACTTTGACACATTTCATTAAAAAACAGGAAATATCATCTGTTCATATCGAACGGAGTCAATGGACATCGGCAGGGGCATTCAATATCGACAATACATTATGTTTGGCGTTGCAATTTTGCGTCAAACGAAACTGAATTTTGACGCTTGCCCAAGTCAACTAAAAACTTGCCCTATTCGAATGAACGCTGTCAGCTCCATTGCATTATATCTGAAACCAGTGACCAGTGTTGACACGGTGCACAGTCGATTTGCAATGCCCTTTGCCGCGGGAGTGTGTTACGCCGATGTGAGGTGCATATATGTCAAATAGTATGTCTGCTGTCGGTTTAAATGAGATATGCCGAATTTAGCTGAACAGATGCCGCCTCGCATTGAGAGAAGGTGTATTGGCTTCAAAATAAGCGTCCCGCTGGGATGGCCGGCACAGTAGTTTAAGGGAGTATAACACCTTCGAAAAATTATGAAAAATGGTGGAGATGAGAGCCACTCATCTGGGCACTCATCTACATCAATCCACAAACTTTTCCCAAGGCGGTATGTATATTCCCTTTAACTGCTGTGCCGGCCAATCCAGCGGGACGCTTATTTTGGAACCAATAGTGCATGGAAATAATTTACTTAAAAATGCCTCCCTCTTCTTTCGGAAGGAGGCACCGCTCTTGCATATGTTAGCTTGAGATTGAATAGTACTCCTATATCTATTAGGATCATGCCTGTGAATGACACGTGCCATATCCTGAGTGCGCCCCTGTCCCGACGGCCCCTCCCTGTTCCGGGCAGACGCGTTATCTCCGTTGTCACTGGACAGTGACGTGGACACGTGCAATGTGCACCACGAACGGAGCCGCCGCCCCAACTTTCACCGGGTGCGATGTCGGGATGAGATGCATCTTACCACGTCATACCTCCCTCGCTCGCGCACGCGAACATGAACCGCGCAGGCAAACGTAGCGCGGATTTTGCTCAGGGAGGGGGGGGGGGCACATCGAAAAAAAAAAACATTTTGCTCCTCCTCAGCCATATAATGCTGACCGGGGGGGGGGGTAGGGTCGGGTTTCAAAGATCTAATTCTATCTAGTGTGAAATCAACATTTTGCTTCCCTCAACGCAATATGCTGGCTAACCGGGGGGGGGGGGGGGGGGTTAGGATCGGGTATCGAGAAATCCTCATTCTATTCCTAGTGTAAATTTATTTTCGCTCAGGGGGGGGGGGCATGGCCCCCGTGCCCCACCTCCCTTGGCGGCTACGTCCCTGATACCGCGTGCGTGATGTTAATGAAAACCCTATTGTTTTACGATCATGGTGATGTATAATTATCAAGTACATTTTGAAGTGTGTTACTTACAACAAACATTCATTATGAAAGTAGGGATCCATTTAAAGCGAAAGACGAAATCAGTCCAAGTAAAATGGGATGACTAGTCAAAATTGATTTTGCCCCCTAATTTTAGATAGGTCCCGGGCCCCTGCACTGGCGGATCCAGCCGTCGGTTTTGGGAGTTTATTTTTTTGCAAACAGGTACCCTATTTTTTCTCCCCAGATTTGGGCTAGTCACCTTATTTTGGTATTGGAGCTTTAAAAAATCATTTTTGTTCGGAAAAAAAATCGGGAAAAAATGTAACACAAAAACACGGTACTCCGTAGCATATATACTAAGGAATATACACATATAAGTAACAATAACGTTTATCTCAAACCAATTCGCAGGGAAGTCACCGATAATTTGTATATAGGGTCAGCTGAGATGACGAAATAACATGTCTTTGCAGCATTTCAATAAGGATTTCCATGTTACAGTAGGTACTTTAGTTATTTAGTGCCGCGAAGCATGCGAAATTTTTACTGGTTTGCCTGATAAAACCCAGAAATATAATCGGTAGACCTCCGGCCTTGTAGAGGATAAGTGGCTAAAAATGCTATTCATTCAATTCAGCGTTACAACGAACCGAAGACGATGACGATGGCTTCGTAATGACACCTCGTTGTGACAATGGCTACCGATGTGACCCCGCAAAGCGGCGTATAAACAAGGTCTTGGAAAACGACATTTTATATTGGAACCAGAACGTGATTGAAGCCAAGCATCAGGTAATTTTTTAATTGTTGCACAGTTTGGTATGATACAAATTGAAATGAAGGTAGTTTTTCATATACCTACATTAGACTCGGATGCCAAATCACGATGACCAATGGAAGTCAGCACCCAATCGTGCATATGATAATAATAACTGTACCAGTATACCTATCGTATACACTATACAGTATACATATGTACCGAAGTCCGAACTGTAACAAACAACTGGTAATAGTGTAAAATATAGATGGTTTGATAGCATCAAGAGGCAGAACAACTATTCAGCGCATGAATGGTCTCTGTGGATCTGAAGGAGCGTGGTGGGCGATGATTTTGGTAAATGGTCCTGGTCTGGTCCTCACTATTAGCTATTCGATCCAGAAAGTTGGGCACCGCTGAAGAAGCTTCCGGGGGCCGATGTCCGTGTCCTTGCGTTTGCGTCGCCTTTTCGAAACTCAGCAGGCTCAAACCTTAACATGCAGCCCGCTTGAAAGTTAATATTTTATGAAGGGAGTGGGTCCTGCGGCCAGGAATTACCGTCAAGATGAGCCTCTGCCATACACTGAATGAAATTAATTTTTAGTTTTAAATTTGTATAAGCAATTGCGAAACTTGCCGCGAAGCGGCGCAATATTTTTCATTTTTTACTGTGGATAGCTGGATTTTGACTGCTTCAAAGGCATTTCGTTTATAAATTGCTATCTTTCCCCGATAAATTGTTAACAGTTTTCACCTATAAGATCGTTGTGTTTCACATTCAGTGCAGGAACGCGCTGGGGGCATAATTGTAGGCATATTGAATGCTCCCCAGATTCCTGCAGGAGCGGCCTTAGCCCTAAATGCCCCCCCCCCCTCGATGCGCCAGTGCTGGTAGGCGGTAGCAGTGTAAATGGTTTGAAAGCAGCAAGAGGCAGTACGACTTTTACGCACATAAATGCGTCCCTATGTTCTGGAGGAGCTTGGGGGGGGGGATGGCTCGGCGGAGATGGATCTGCCTGATCCCATTATTAATAAGCTCTTCGTCCTAGGCAAGTTGGGCACTGCTGGAGCAGCTTCCGGGGTCGATGCTTGCGTTTTAGTCTGCGCGTGCCTTCGCGCAGCCTTAGTCCCTTTTCACCAGGACGTCACCTTTCAAACGTTGAAATATGGACATAGTCTTCAGGGAATTATGTACATCGGCACGTTGGCAAGATAGGTGGGTGGCAGCCAACGTAGATAGACAGAGTAGGGATGGGTGAAACAGCTGCGGATCCAGAACGGGAGCTGGGGGGGGGGGGAATTCCAAAAAGTATCACACAGTTCTGAAAACTTATCGGATTTCGCTTGCTTATGCATTGGTAGCTGATTTAAAGCAAACTTTCCTTAATACAAGTTACGTATATTTCCTTCTATATCAGGAAATGTGTCATTTTTACCGATTTCGGACGGATTAGGAGGGAGCAATTGCCTTTTTGCCCAACCGTAGATCCGCCACTGGAGTGAAAGGTATGACGTCACACGGCTGCAGTGAGCAGTCAGCTGCGATTGTATGACGTCACTCGGCTGCAGTCAGCTGCGATTGTATGACGTCACACGGCTGCAGTCAGCTGCGATTGTATGACGTCACACGGCTGCAGGCGGTCGGTGCAAAGCAGGAGCGTCATTTTCTGAAAATGATTTGGGGCCCCCCCCCCAATGCTAACATTATATATTCTAATTCCATTCTTACCATGCAACGCCATAGGCCTAATGTTAAAATGTGAAATCATGGGGGGGACCAGTATACAAATCGACACCGGTGGTATAAGGCGACCGCACGATGAAATGTCAAAAACATATTCCGAACCTAGTTTGTTAAAGGGACACTGCCACCTTCCAAAAAGTTCTCAAATGTACGCCGTTTGTGGTGCAAAATATGAAGTAAGTTCTGCCGAACACGATTATGACATTTGTTTCTCACAAACATTGCTCAATTTCATGAAAAATGCGTTTTAA
>VOPJ01010744.1:0-14885 GCA_014673585.1 Semibalanus balanoides
GTAGGATATTATGCTTGTTAGGTATAAACGGAAGAAAGCAATTGAAAGCTCTTGAAAAAATGCAATCGTTACGGTGTCTACAAAAGTTATCTCAGGTCAATAATGAAGACTCCAGAGGTCATCCAAGGTTAAAAAGGCTATTTTGGGGCAAAACTGCATTCACAAATAACTTTTTACTTAATTAAAATAAGCTAATAATTGTGACGCCATCGTGTTTGTCTCACCAAGACACTTCTATTCATAGTAATGTTGACCAAGTTAGGTCAACTGAGAAATCTTGACCAAGGTCAAGGTCCAGGCTATGACTTGTGCCAAGTAGGTCATCGCTGCATATTGAGAGACGTGTTTCGACGAGACAAACACAAATGTAGGGTGCCATGTTTTCAACTTCTCTATCTTCATTCTGTCGAGAGTTTTTGACAAAGTTTGTTGGTGACCTCGGATGACCTCAGCTGACCCTGTAGGGGTCACTGAACATCAATTGCAATCAAAATATACAAAACAATGAAAAATGGCTTATGATAACATGATTTAGAAGGAATTTGACTAATAGCATCCATATCTTCGGAATAGGGAGCATTTTTATATTTTTTCATTGATTTGTAATGGGGAGGTGACGAAATTGACCCGACATTAGGTCACCGATATCGAAATTCCGAGATAAGCGAATTATAAGCGAATTAAGCGAATTATACCTTATGAAATCCAATATATCTGAAACCTTTTATATATGAGATGTTGGTAGCATGCCATGATTATAACATAAAGGATGATGTGCATGATCATTAACAAGACAATGTTTATTTTTGGATCAATAATGACCTAAATTAAGGAAAATGTATACATTTTTGTAAAAACGAAAGCTTGATTCCTTAACTTAGGCCATTATTGATACAAAAATAAGCATTTTCATGTTAATGATCATTCACATCATCATATATTTGAAATCGATCGATCAAAAACTGTGACTGTAGTACGATCGCAAACATTTTTGGAGGTGGATTCCCGCGACCTGGCCTAGTGACCTGACCTGAGATGGCTTGAGGTCACACATTTTACACAATGTTAGACGTTAGTGATTGATGACCAAACACCTGTGCCGAAAACGGTGGCGCACAGCGCCGCTCTTTATATGCTATTTTCGGAAAATCTTTGAAGGAGGGGGAGGGCGTCTAAACGTTCTTTCCCCGACACGGCGCGGGTTGACGATAACAATATTTCAAATTGAGCAGTTTTGTGTCAAATACAACGTTGATAGGGCCAAAAACAATGGTGTTGGGCAACTATTGCCTTGGCAGCCTTGTCTGTTTGACGCGACATTATTCAAGAACGGATTCAGGACGAATTCGGAGGGATTTGGATTTAGGTATTTTCTACAATTACCCTTGTGCGGTTCCGTTAACTTTGTTCACTACTCATTGGAATTTGCTTCATAGTCATTTAATTGTTTAAAACAATATTGTCTTAGTGGCAGCTGCTTAAATATATTACAATTCGATGTGGTTATTTTCAGCCCGATTACCACTGCACTACCCCGGCCACTATATAAGCGCTCGTACAAGCAAATACCGTGTGATGTTGCCCCCAACGCCGATTTTCAAGTACCATTGTTTGACGTGGAGCCCCTGTAGGTGCCCCTGCTGCCACTGGAGTCGGGGCGCCTCAGTATGGGCAAAGCTACAACAACATCAGGCATGGAAGTAGGTATTAGGGAGACAAGACAGCACATGAGTTTCCAATTATGCAGCCGTATAAAATCAGAGTTAACATTAATACAAGTTAAAAAGAAAACGTAACAAACCTCAGCACTCCTTTTTGTGGGGAGGGGAGCATTTTTAGAACATGACTAGGGTTTTTGGGCAGCCAGTGTAACCAGTAACTTTGAGCTCGTGGTTATGCCCCTGGGCAAACCCGAAGAAATCGCGCGCGAAGCTAAGTAACTAAATACCGAACGTAAAATGGAAATCCACATGAAAAATGCTGCAAAGGCTAAAACACATGTAGAAAAAAGGGGTAAATTTTGTCGCCATTTCAGCAGACCCCTAGATAAACGTAATTTGTACTTATATGTGTATAATGTATATGCTGCGAAATACCGTTTTTTTTTCTCCCTTCGATTTTTTTTCTTCACACATTTGTTTTCCGAGAGAAAAAAAAATTGTTCCCGAAAAAAAAATCCACATATTTTTTCCGGATTAAAAAAATTCACTTCTAAGCTCGAATACCAAAATAAGATGACCGGTCCAGATCAGGGGAGAAAAAATGAATACCTTTTTGCCCCCAACAAAGATGCCCCTCCCACGGAGAGAGTCTGAATACGCCAGTTGTCGCCGAGTCCCACCTCCCGGCATACAGAGCTAGGTCATATCGACCTGACCTGCGTGTGCCGCGCGTGGCCGACCGCCATTTGCTCTCCAATTAGACGCATTAAGCCGGCCGCGCCACTCTGGCCGCCTGAGCAGATCCGGCGCCCGCGGCGCGGCCAGCACCCCGGCAGGCGAAAGGAGGCAGGAAGACGCGGTAAAGTCGCCCCGCCCGATCCGAGAAGTCGCCCGAATTACACTGAGACTCGAAGATAGCAGCATACGCGCCAACAAGAGGGGCCACCACTGGCGAAAACGGTGCAGACACTGACACCACAGGGCTCACCCGGACCCAAATCATGACAGACTGTGGGCATTAGCCAGTTTTGTTCTGAAATAACTGGCCTGCATCACTCCAACAAATGGTCATGATGCCAGACCGACTGCTCCTGGCGCATCAGCGCCGAACCACTGGATGCGCAGACCCACTGGACTCCTGGCCCATCAGCCGGCCCGACCCTGAACGCCAGACCATTGACTCCTGGCCATCAGCCGCCGAACCACTGATGCCAAGAACCATGACTCCCTGGCCATCAAGCCGCCGACCACTGATGCCAGCCACTGACTCCTGGGCCATCAGCCGCCGAGCCAAACCTGATGCCAGACCACTGACTCCTGGCCATCAGCCGCCGACCACTGACGTCACACTGAGCTCCAGTGACCTCCGATCCACTGACGGACACACTGAGCTCCAGTGACCTCCGATCACTGACGACACACTGAGGTCCAGTGACCTACGATCACCGACGACACACTGAGCTCCAGTGACCTCCGATCACTGACGTCACACTGAGCTCCAGTAACCATTGACCAGTGACGTCACGCTGATCCCCAGTGACCTCCGACCAGTGACGACACACTGAGCTACAGTGACCTCCGGCTCCGCCCACTGAAGACACACTGAGCTCCAGTGACCTCTGATCACCGACGACACACTGAGCTCCAGTGACTTCCGATCACTGACGGCACACTGAGCTCCAGTGACCACCGATCACTGACGGAATACTGAGCTCCAGTGACCTCCGATCACTGACGGTATTGACAAGCTGAGACAGTGCTCGCGTGGTTGTACTGTACCACCTACACGCCGACACTGAGTTTCTAAGTAGGGCTGCCTTGACATCTGTCACGCTTGCGAAACACCCAGCTGGCAGCGTCGTTCAGCAAAACATTGCGGCGACGGAATCGATTGTGGTCGAGAAATGTCGATGAATTAACCACACGAAATGCGACTGAATGAATAATATATGAAGGTGTGCATTTCTTCTATACGTTTAGAAAGGAACGTTATATCCTGCATAGCAGTCTTAAGAACAGACAGCAGGCACGGATCAATAATCATTTTCAAGAGGCACGGTAATAATTGTAATGTTTATGACCGGTCAAAAAGTGTGGGTACAAGCATCTTTCGTCGGTACTTTCAAATATCCAGTATTTTTGGAAACGAGTAGAGTGATTAGGTATGAAGCACGTTGCACAGCTTTATGAATATTTCCAAGCTTTTCGTTGAATTCATCGGCATTCAGGGGAAGGCGCGTGCCCCAGCACCACCCTCCCCTATATCCGCGCCCGGATACTATTAACATAGCTCGCAAAGTTTCCAACGCAGGCATCAGCACGTAGAAGCCGACGCTACCGATTGCCTCGCCGTCAAACTTTCCAGCGCAGGTGGTGGGGGACGTTGATTCGACACCAGCCATTGTCATCTAGCAACCCTACGCCTCCGGCCTCCACCGTATATAAACTCTTCTCGCTCTGCTTGACACTCGGGATTACATACAGGCAGCCGCACTACAATGCAGTCCTTCTCGTCTCGGAGGTGCATCTGCCGGTGCCGGCAAACACCAGGGCCTTTGTGAGATGACGGTGGGAGGTCGTACGGTGGTAAATAGAGGGCGCCGCACGGACGCGGCCGGGCCGGGCACTGCAGGACGGGCAGGACTCCGCCGGCCGGGCCCCGAGAGCCGGTACCTGGCAGTTACCCGTACCTTGTCCAAACGACACCGTGGCCACCGCAGCTCAGAGCTCTGCCGCCGCTGAGACCCTGCCTGCCGGAAATGCTTCTCCCGGTGGTGGCATCCGGCGAGCGGCTGACTGGAACGGAAGTTGGTTATTCTCCAGACCTTCCTGGAGCGCCGTGAGAGTGATTTGTTTTCAGCATCACCGCGGGCGCCATACATCGCTCGCGCTGGCTTTCGGGAAACAAACACTGACCGGGCGCTGTTTAAACACGGCTGTTAGCAGGCGGCGGCGACAGTACGCCGAGCACTAACGGGAGGATAGCGCTGCCGTTAGCAGGCGGCGGCGACAGTACGCCGAGCACTAACGGGAGGATAGCGCTGCCGTTAGTCAAGGCGGCGGCGAGCAGTAAACGCTGAGCAGCCTAACGGGAGGATAGCGCTGCCGTTAGCAGGCGGCAAGGAGCAGTACGGCTTGAGCACTAACGGGAGGAATGAAGCTGCTGCCCGTTAGCAGGCGGCGGCGACAGATAACGCCGAGCACTAACGGGAGGGATAGCGCTGACCGTTAGCAAGGCGGCGGGGACCAGTACGCTGGAGCACTAACGGGAGGATAGCGCTGGCCCGTTAGGCAGGCGCGGCAGGACAGTACAGCTCCTCGAGCACATATTAGCTGGGAGGATAGAGGCCGAGAGCCTGCCGTTAGCAAGAGCGGCGGCAGACACAGTCATATCTTGCCACATGAGAGCGCATACGGGTATACGGAGTATAAGCGCTGCCGTTAGCAGGCGGCGGTGACAGTACGCCGAGCACTAACAGTGCAAAGCAGTGCTGTCGTTGCTAATAAGAGCGGCCAGTGAATATTTTAGTGATCAGTGCAGCATACTGTGAGAGGGATTTCATTTTGTGTTTTGCATTTTTCCCAAGGACAATAAATTTTGCCCATCCAGAGGGGGCATGGGGCCATTGAGCCCCGAAGGAGCCCAGTAGCCCGAGGGGGCCCATAGACGATCGAATTGACTCGAAACAAATTTCACTCCGTTTCCAAACAAATCACAAGTAAATTTGCCCACTATGATCTCGAAAGGACCAGTCTGATTTCTAAAGAGCCCATTTTGACCTCCAAGTCCAGAGGGCCCATTCTGGCTTGAAAAGGGACCATTCTGCCTTACAGGGGGCCAATTCTGGTTCGTATATGCCCATTTTGGCATGTGAAAGGCATATTTTTCACTAAGTAGTTCCGTTTTTACCTAAATTTCACTAATTCACCTTCAAGACAAAAGAGCTGACAAAGATTTGAGGGGGCCTTCAAAGGTCTGAGGGGTCTTCTTAGGCCTAAGAGAGCCATCAAGGCCGGGGAGCCCACTTTGCTACATGGGCCCCTCCTTGACCGAGTCCTGGATCCGCCACTGGCCAGGCTTTAACTAGTCATACCTAATCTACCTATTAGGTAAACTGATGCTGGTTATTCAACTGATATCGGTTAAACTGACGCAAGTAAAATTAATGTGCCGAAGTTTTTCACTGGTTGCAAGATTTTACAGAGTTGACAGATTCTTTATTTTTTTCTTGACAGGCTGGGATGAAACTCAGGCATCTCAATCAGAGTGTGATCGAATTTATATGTCCAGGAAGGAGCGTGCAAATATTACCTGCTTCGGGACATATACTTATGCATGCGTTGAAAACCTAATTAAGGAATTTCTCGACACTATACGTTCTTCTAATGCGACAACTACCATCAGGACCATGACGCATTTTGGTGACAAAAGCGGCTTATATTGCTACAGAGGTTCCAAGGGAGTCCTTTGGCGAAACGGCAGAGATATATACACCAACTTATATGGGATATATTAGCGCACTTGCACCATTCGTATACGCCCAGAACGGACCGATCAAACTCCTTCGAATTTCGAAAAAGCATGTCAACACACCCACCAGCTACCGTACAGCACAACCAACGACAACGTGGTTTACCCAGCCGTCGACATCAGTGCCGTTTTTAAATAGAGGGATGTAAAACACTCGTGCAAGCACTGCCCAAACATCCTGCGACTGAGCTCCCGAGTGATACGGCTTCATATAGCTCAGGCTTCAGATAGCAGTCGTCGTGTTTATCAACACCGACTTCTGGCGCGCTTTCGGGGTTTCTTCAAGTCAGGGCCGGGGTCAGGGATTTCTCAGCTGCCGAGTTCAAAGTCACACATTCGCCACCGGCTTCATCCCCTCCCCACTCGTAGCCGACTCATGGAGGGTTTCGGGGTCGCGTTGGGTGCGTGTGATTTGTAAGTGTCGCGGGTCGATGCCACCCATTTCAAGTTTTCTTCGCTTTTTGTTCCGTTTATTTTTGACAGAACGAGAGACATTACCTTCTATCAGTCAGCAGAGTGCAATAAACTTCACGTGTCCATAAATACCTAAGCGTTAAATGCTTATATTTCGGGGAGAAATTAACCTTCATCTAAGCTACACCTTTTATTTGTCGACAGTCGACACTATAAATTTCCGTATGCCGGAGGACCAACGCCTGGCAGGTTTAACGTGGTCCACAAGACCTCTCTTATGATCATCACAGCTACTCTGCAGTGATTTCCGAACTCATTCAATATTTTTATGGGTATCTAAGTTAAATAACTACGTAACGCGTGTAGCATTAGCCGTTCCATTTTTCCCCCTTTTTGGTTGCGTTATTTTCTGATGATGTAAATATGGTGTGTTACGAGTTGACGCCTTGAATTACGCTTCTAAGCTTTTGCGCCAAGTCGAATTATGTGCACTCAACGAATATGTTGAAGTATAATAAACTTGTTGATGATGATGATGATGATGATGCAACGTCCGCTGACAAAGAGCATACCACCTAACTTGCGGTAAAAGGATACTGCGACAGCCACCAGATTCGAACGTCACCGTTACAGACAGGCGAAAGCCATGACAGAGTCCTTTAACCAGTTGAGCAGCGCATAACGATCTGGCGACTGCAGTTGAACATGCAACAGGCAGCCGGCAGTGCAACAAGCGGATGACGACCTGGAATGGTGAGGAACGACTTCTGTTTTGGTAAACCAATCCCCACTCTCCGTTTACTTACGGCATGACTTCCATCATTAGCCGACGGATTGCTGAGGCAGCTTTTGGACAGGTGTCAATGCGAATCGCGATGTTATAGCCTTTGGCGCAGTGGAAATGGATTTGACTCAATCCAGTTTTTCTCATGCTAAAAAATTAAGATATTAAATATTGGCTCGAACTCAGGGCAAAGAAGTTTTGTGGTTACTGGCAGTGAAGACAGCTTGGAGAGTTTAATATACCGATAAATACTTCACTGGTTAACGGGAATTTAACTGAGATAGGTAGATTTTTAGAGCAGATAAAAATGAGTTATGGTGAAATAATTATCTGCTACGCTAAATACTATCGACATAGGACTAAAAGGTCTCTTGCGTTGCAGAAGACAAAGTTTCATTTCCCTGAAACTTTGGCAATAGTATGACATCATACACGTTGACGTCAAAATTGTGCCATGCCATACTCAGATTCTGCTGCAAACTATAACCTTAACCATTGTCATTAGTATACGAATCACAACTGTTGGCTGTTGTTTACGTTACAAGCAGCCTGCGAATATATGTCTAAAGTCCGTCATTATTGTGTGCAACAGTTTCCGTATTGTCTTACATAGTCATTATTTTGTTATGGCTACGAAGGAGAAAATATAAACATGCCCATTTTCGACGGGTACATATATCCATCTATCATCCCAATAAATGTATTTATCGTTTTTCCCAGCAAAAAATACCCCGTCTGGTTAAATTTCAAGGCAACTTTCAAGGTCACTGGTCAGTTGGTCACAGGTCACTAGTCAGTTGGTCACTGGCCACGGGTCAGTTGGTCACTGGTCACTGGTCGCTGGTTCAATTGGTCACTGGTTACTGGTCAGTTGGTCAGTTTATCACTGGTAGCTGGATCAATTGGTCACTGGTCACTGGTCAGTTGGTCACTACTCACACTGGTCAGTTGGTCACTGATCACTGGTCAGTTGGTCACTACTCAGTCTTACTGGTCAGTTGGCCACTGGTCACTGGTCAGTTGGTTACTACTCACTGGTCAGCTGGTCACTACTTACTGATCAGTTGGTCACTGGTCACTGGTCAGTTGGTCACTACTCACTGATCAGTTGGCCACTGGTCACTGGTCGGTTGGTAAGCTCTGTGACATTTGCTCCCGTGGATTGCTTGTCGCAGTTGTCGCAGAACAATCGTCCGTCAGGCGACACACCGGAGCATCACTCGCCGACACACGACAGAAGACAGCTGGCGATGTGCGCACCACAAGAACCCTAACCCCGCCGCACGCACCCTGTCATGTTATGACAACGTGTTGCCAAGTGCCAGTCAGTCCTCTACACCAATCCCTCAAGTCACGCTTCGTCAAACAAACACCAGATCTGAAGCGACTTCGCGTGCGTCCCACTTAACCGACGAACACGGACGAACACCGACACCACTGACCACTGACGCTTCTGCACCCGGTACCGCCCTTCAGAGTGACCTGTGAGGAGCGGACCCCTGTGACCCCTGCCAGCCCGGTCGGTGGTGTCGGCGGTGGCACGACTGGCAGCCACGGCTGTTGGTAGCCGACGCTCTCCAATCGATGCCGCTCGCTAGGGTCATCTGGGCCGGGGCTGCCCCGCGCCCCGCTCGACCGGCGACCCCTCCCACTACACTGAGACACAGGTCATCGTGACCGTCGGCAGTGGTCAGCGGCACAGCGCGACACTCACCTGACGCGAGGCAGTCGGCGGCTGAGGCGGCGGCGGCGGCGGTGGTGGCGGTGGCGGCGGCGGCGGCGGCGGCGGGCACAGCGGCGCGGGCGGACTGCGGCGGACTGTCGCGCGACTCGCGACACGCGGCCGGGCGGCTCGCGGCGCGTCTGGCGCTCGCGTGGCCCGGCCGCGGCCACAGCTCAGGTGCTGGCCGTGAGAGCCGGCCACTGGCTCGGCGCAGCTCGTCTCAAGACGTGTTGACGGCGGCGATCGAGACGACCCGAGTCGGCCAGCGATCGATCTGCCGCGCCGCCCAGCCCCGGTCGCCATGGTGACGGCGCCGGAGCCACCGACGCTGCCGGAGGGCCGCCGCCGCGCCGACCGCGAGCTGCGCCCTCTGGCCAGCTGATCGGACGGCAGTCTGCGTCGGCGGCTGGCCGTGGACGGCCTGCGCAACCGGTCACAGCCGCTCTTCTGATGGAGAGTAGCTTCCATAGGGTTCAGTTCGCACCTCCCAGGATTTAAAACGCCCTCGTGACCAGTGGTTTCAGCAGGTAGCGCCGTTTATGTACCGAAACTGAAATCAATCCAACCGTGAACAATGATTGGCTGCAAAAGGGACTGGGAACATTCATCTAAAAAATGCACGTGCTTCCTTGAGAAAACATGTGTTTATGATTTGTTTTACTTTTTTATTAAATTAGATCCATAATCATTTGATTTAGTACCAGTAAGGCGCCGTAGTTTGCAATAAACGAGCGAACACGAAGGAAATGTATGGTAAATTTTAACTCGATTATGCAAGCAGTTTCTGAGATACAAAAAAGTTGCGCACGTGCGCACGTGCAAAGGCTTGTGACTTATGGGAAAGGGGCGGCTGAGAGGTCCCTAACTATTTACCAAATTTGTACGCAATTGGCTCAGCCGTTTCTTAGATATATAATAGGAGTGTGCACATGCTCACGTAAAGAGCCACCTCACCCCTGACTTGAGGAAAGACAGCGGCTGAGAGGTCGACCCAGGTAACAGATACCGTTGTAACAACGTAGTGTAAAATCAAGTTGGAGTTTTACGTTTTAACAACGTTGCGCAACGTCGTGAAATATTATGAAGAAAAATTTGTTAAAACGTCGCTGTTTAAACGTATGACAGCAACGTTGTATCGTTTACGATTTTCACAACTTTGTTCTAGCTAACTGGGAAACAGCTCGGCATGTGGTACAATTTTTCTAAATTTGAGGATATTTCACCATCTTACTGAGATTAATGATCACCACCGTAAAGTCACGGTATAGCTATGGCTTGTGCAAAAAAGTTAACGTTGTTAGCAACGTTGTTTCAGACGTTTTGTGGCGTCCAACAGGTAACGTTTTGACAACGCTTCTGGGAGTCTACAAAATTACACTATCACAACGTTCTAAAGTTGTGTTGCAACCTTGTCACAACGTAGTGACAACGTCAAATTGTTAGCTGGGCGATCCCTAACCACTTACCAAATTCAAACACAATTGGTTCAGCCGTTTCTGAGATATAGAATATCGGCCCGGTCTTCTGATATTCTGATGACAGTGCAGTGGCCCTAACTTTCCACGTGACTCGCGCTTAACCCGCGCGTTACTGGGGTATATTCTGTAACGCGGAGTTACTGGGGAGGCTGGGGGGGCAATTAATAGCCCCCCGTCTGATCTCCGAACTTACTGAAGATCTTAAAAATGCCGAACGGCATTCGATAGCCCTATCAAAATTTGTTCGAGAGGGAAACCTAAATATTGCTTATTCGGGGTCACGATGACGTTACAGGTCACGTCAAATAAAAAGTGTTTGACCGTTTGCATCAAAAGTCCGGTGGTCGGCATTGTCGCGCAAAATGCGATATTTAACGCATAAGAAGTCTGGTAAATTGGTATGATTCGTGCATCTGGGACCACTTCTAATTACCATTCTAAGCTATTTTTGACCTTGGGTCAGATTCCAAGGTTCATCCGAGGTCACAAGGTCAAAACTAAGATTACGGTCATTAGGAGTTGTAACACATGTTTATGGTTAGTTTATCGATTAAACGCGAAAAATGACCCATAGAACATGAATTTTTTCATGCAAATTGAAGAAAAAGGCAAAAAAACGGAAATGCACTTTTTGCTTATTGTTATACAGTAAAGGTGCGATCTAATTTGTCTTTTGAAAGGCTGTCACTCAGTTCATTTTTGAAGATATTGACTTCAAACTTGCTACACACATTCATTGGGATCAACTCAATTACATATAAAGTTTGTATGTGTGTGAGGATGGATGACATGGCCATATTGATTAATAAGTATGAAAAAATGATCTTACACATGTCAATTTTTTTTCTTCAAAAAATAAATATTTTTGACATGTGTAAGATAATTTTTCATAC
This sequence comes from Semibalanus balanoides, assembly GCA_014673585.1. Lineage (NCBI taxonomy): Eukaryota > Metazoa > Arthropoda > Thecostraca > Balanomorpha > Balanidae > Semibalanus > Semibalanus balanoides. The sequence goes on from VOPJ01010744.1 coordinate 11,485, forward strand.
TTAATAATCAATTACATATATTCCGTTTTTTTGAAAATTCAAACTTTTTTGAAAATTTTCAAAAAACAAAAACAAAATGTCTTTGGATTTCTCAAAATTTTGAATTTCAAAATTGTTCAAAAATCCGAGATAGCAGTCTGATAGCCCAACTTAATACCTGTCTTTTGGTGTATAACAATTGAGTTTATCTTTAAAACTGTACATTTGGCAGCGTTTCCTGCAAACCCTCATTTTTCAACAAAAAACGCAGAACATGACGTCACTCTGACGTCATTTCCGGTTGATCTATAATAGCCATATCTTTTTCCATCGGGCAGAATGTGTCAAATTGATCCGGGACAAGGTATTAAAAGTTTGGTCACGATACCTACGTTGGCTTAGGAGCTATTGCAGAATAACGGGAGGGGGGCTATAAATAGCCCCCCCCCCAGTAACTCGCGGGTTAACTCTGGAAGACATGCTATATATTGTATCGACATCGACACCAAGTACTATTACGATGGTGTGATCCTACCAGCAGACCTGTGTGCTAAATTTCGTGCACCCAGAAGCAGCCGTTTTTGAGCTATTCGCGTATTTGTGCAGATGACGGATGGATGAATGGACGGATGGGACGGACGTTACTTAATTAACAAAGTAGAAGTACTAAATGTCAAAAATTAGCTGCCAAAAGTTACCTAACATTTAACAGACAAATCAACCGTACTCTCCGTCTCCACCAACTAATACATGTTTTCCGTGAATGATTTGATAAATTTTTCGTAGAAATATCTGGCCCGTCTATTTTTACGGGTTTGTCTGAAAAGCCCTGAAAATATAGGTGGCTTAGGGGATAAGGTGGGACTTGTTAGTAGGATAAGAATCTAAACATGTTATTAATTCCATTCAGAGTTGTGTTGAACCGGAAATAATAAGGATAGGTTCTTATGACGATGGCCACCGATGTGACGCCGCGCCCGCGCAGCGGCGTGCAAATTTTATTTTAGGTCGTGGAAAAGGACATATAAATATTTAAATCAGACCGTGAGTGACGCCAAGCCTCAGATAACCGCTTTTCCTGGTTGCACATTTCGGCATGATGTAAAATATTGGTCCCTGGGGCCAACAATTACCGCCAGGGAGAGCCTTTGCCGTCTGCCAGACGCAATGCAATTCATTAATGCAATTTATTTTCCCATTTTCCAAATTTGCTTAATTGCAAAATTTGTGTCATGCCCGCGGATTGAGTTTCCTATTCAAATGGTGGGTGACCCACCAAATTTCCACTTTGTTGCACTAACTTTTGACAGATTCAAACGTGCCCAGGCGTTAAATGACAATTGTTCCCTTCAACTGTGCAAAAAAACACCCAGGCAACGTGATATTTTGCTCCACCAACGTTTTCTTAATAGCTTCACGCATGGTCATGCCGCGAAGCGGCGCAAAATTTTCCTATTTTTGACTGTAAATATCTTGATTTTGACTGCTGCAAATGCAATTCTTAGTTTTTACGATAAATTTGCAGAAGCCGAAAGTTTATCCAACCATTTTTTGGAGAGGGAGAGCGGGCAAATAATAGTTTCATGTTCATGTATTGAAATCAGACAACATCCACACTGTAGGCTATGTCATCATTCAAGTTTTTATCTAAGATCATCAAGAAAATGTGTTTTTCCTTGGCGCATGGGCTTAAAAACATGATTGGTGTCTAAAACTCCGCAACAGAATTGGCGTACATGAGGCTAAAGCAAATTTCATATGAGCCTATTTAAATGCATTAACGACACTAGCGCCACCTACATTCGTGTGCAATGATAGGTTTTGCTGCTTTTGAACCAGTGGCGGATCCAGAGGGGGGCCATGGGGCCATGCCCCCCCCTTGGGCCTCAAGCTTGAGGGGCACTCTGGCCGCCTGATGGGGCACTCTTGTCGCCTGAGGGGGCACTCTTGTCGCCTGAGGTGGCCGCTCCTAGCCGCGCTCAGCGGGGCACTCTGCGGCTGAGGGGGGCACTCTGCTGACCTGAGGGGTCCTTAAAACATTTTTTCAACAAAATGCTGACTGAAATAGGCCCCTCAACATATAGTGACCAAATCCGGTCGAGTTTTTCAGATTTGGGTATAGGTAGGGGCACCACTGCAATTGATGGCCCCCTCCTTGAAGATTGTCTGGATCCGCCACTGTTTTGAACCAATGTTTATGTAATGCAAATATAGGTGTTCGAAGGTAAAACATGTCCAAATTGACTATAAAATCCATCAATAAGAGCAACTTGCATTACAATCACTCACATTATTAGCATAAGAGTCAACGAATCCCAAAATATTAGCCAATAACAATGAAACATTGTGCAAGTTTGCATTAGGTACTGTTACTCTGCAGTGACAAAAAGTAACCTGTTTTCTTATCTGTCAAGGTGGCGCCACATTATTGCTTTCATAAAACAGCATGCATCAAACCCTTTTCTTACTTTTAAGCATCATAGGTACACTGCAAACAGGACTCGACCACACGTATGCCGAAAGCGCGTGCGTCCCGAAACGTGCACTAAATAACCAAGCTCAGCAGTCGTTCTGAAGCTTGAAGCGGCTGCAATGGGCCTACAAAAAAACTTCATCCCAACGGGAAAAGATCGCCAACCGCACAACACATTCACATGCATACATAATTATACAGTCTGTGCAGTATAGAGTAGAGCCATGTTCCAGACATACAGTCTGTAGATTAGAGTAACGGTAAAGATATGCAGCCACGGCCCAGACATATAGTCTACAGTGTGCAACCACAACCCAGAAATACAGTCTGTAGATTAAACCTCCGTTCCAGAAGTGCAGTCTGTAGTGTTGAGCCTCGGCCCAGTCATGCAGTTAGTATAGGGTAGAGCCACGGTCCAGATATGCAGTATGTGTTGTACAGCCACGGTCCGGATATACGGTCTGTAGTTTAGAGTTACGTTCCAGATATGCAGTCTGTAGTGTAGACCATGATCCAGACATGAAATATACAGTCTGTAGAGTAAAGCCAAGGCCCAGACATACAGTCTGTAGTGTACAGCAACAGTCCGGTTATACAGTCTGTAGTGTATGGTAGGGTAGAGTGGGGCAAAGCGCCCATGGCGGGTAAAACGCCCACCCATCATATCGTAACCATTTGACATTTTCAGCAAATCTGTATAGCTGTTTTGAAGAACATTGGAGACTTTGCTTACATGCCATTTTCGGGAGCGCTAGCTCTGTTGCTGAGATTGTGCGGCGAGGGTAAGTGTTTTGCAAATATTTCTACGTTTTTGAGGTTTTGTTTTTTTGCTTAACTTTGTGGGATTCCCTGTAATGAGGGTTGTGAAACCATGTAGTTATGGCAAACGTATTGGTGTGAAGATTCATTTGGACCAAAATTTATTAGTATAAAATTGTGACGGAATATT